>PVJS01032756.1:0-22584 GCA_004027185.1 Glis glis | reverse complement strand
TGTAGCACTGAGAATGATGTTGGTATAATCTCATATATACACATTGTTTATGACAGTAATTCCATGGATTCACTACTTTCTTACCCTTCCCCTTCCCTTGTACCCCTTCCCTTGTACCACTGAGGGTTCTCCATTGTCATTGGAGTCCCTTTTGTGTCCCCACTACTCCCTAAGTTGCGCATATTAATGAAAACATATGTCCCTTCTTTTTTTGTGATTGGCTAATCTCACTTAACATAATGTTCTCCAGATCCTTCCATTTTCTCGCAAATGCTGTTATTTTGTTCTTCTTTATTGCTGAGTAGAATTCCATTGTGTGTATTTCCCATAATTTTGTAATCCATTCATCTGTTGATGGACATCTAGGTTGGTTCCATAATTTGGCTACTGTGAATTGTGCTGCTATGGACATGGGTATGCATATATTACTGTTGTTTTCCGATCCAGAAGTGGGCAACTGATATGAATAGACACTTCACAAAAGAAGAGATACAAATGGCCAATAGATACATGAAAAAATGTTCAACATCATTAGCAATCAGGGAGATGCAAATCAAAACTACTCTAAGATTTCATCTGACCCCAATTAGAATGGCAAGCATTAAGAAGTCAAACAACAACAAATGTTGGCAAGGATGTGGGGAAATTGCGACTCTTCTACACTGTTGGTGGGATTGCAAACTAGTTCAACCACTGTGGAGATCAGTGTGGAGATTCCTCAGAAAACTGGGAATGGATCCACCATATGATCTGGCTATACCACTATTGGGTATCATACCAAAGGGATTAAATTGTTTTTTCTAATTTATATACTATGCGTTCGTTTTTGGAGAGGTCATCTTCTAAGAGTGAGATTCTATTTTCCATGTGGTCTAGTCTATTGTTGATGGTCTGTATTGGTGCCTTCATTTCAATTATTGCATCCTTTACTTCCTTCCGAGCTTCTTTTTGATTCCTATTCAGGGTATCAGATTCTTTGTTTATTTGATCCTTCATTCTTTCAGTTTCTCTCTGAATTCTTTTCATAAATCCTGTATCATTTCTGCTATTAAAGTACTGAATTGTCCTTCTGGCAATCTTTGCACTTCTGTGTTGGCGGGTTCTGTTGTTGTGGGGTTGTGGAAGCTCATTGTTTCTTTGCTATTCTTCCTTTTCATGATTTCCAGTGTCTTATGTTTATACCTTTGTTGCTTTTGGTAGCTCTCTCTCTGTAGGTTTCCTATGTCTAATCTCTCTCCCTTTATAGTTTCTTATCCTGGAGGTAGACAGTTGCTACTAGGGAGACTTAAAGGTGAATAGCCTTTACTGAATGGTTATTCTCATTTGCTCGGTATAATGTCCATTTGCAGGTCCAATTCTTGGTCTCCTTCAGTGATTGGGACCCTTGCCTGGTGCCTCTCACTAACTGTGCAGGCGACCAGAGCCGCTATTGCCTCTCTCACTGCAAGTGTTGGTCTCCGCAGTCTCCACTTGGGCTGTCCCTATGTCTCTCTGTGTCTACACCTATGATAGGTGTCACCAGCAGGGGGCCCCGGGCTAGTGTCTCTCTTTGCCTACAGAAGCAGCGGATGTCGCTTTGACCTGATTCTATGCAAACACGGAACTCCACGTTCCAGAGAGAGGGCTGATTGGTCCAATTTTTCCCCAGGTACCACTGCTGTATGTCTTGTGGTGATCCCCAGGGACTCTGTAAGGGTGCTGCTACCTGTGGGCTGCAAGTCTGTCCCACCCAAATGTTGCCAGGGTCTGTCTGCTTATCCACGCATCTACCGTGTCCCACAGCTGACCCCACTCCCACCTCCGCCGGGGCAATCCACACAGTCTCAGACCCCACGAGTCCCTGTGGCCATGCTGGGTGGTCTCCCCTGGGGCAGCTCGCCGACTAACGGTCTCGTTGAGCACTGCTCTTAATCTCTGGGGGAGGGGGTGGGCTCAGCTGCTGCCGCAGGTTCTGGTCAGGCCTCCAGGCACTGGGGAGTCTGCCAAGCATGGATCGAACTGCTGCTCGCTTTTGTCACTAATGCACTGCAGTTGCTGGTTTTAGAAGAGCTCCCTGGCTTCTTGGTTGGTGGCCTGCAGAAGCCACAATGCCGGTAGCCGCCAGCATGGTCTGACCAAGATGGCGCCGCTGCCACTTCTGCTGATGCAGCAGTTCGGGTCTGTGTCACGCGTGGAGTGAGTTGCTACTCGCCTTCACTGCTGCTATTCTGCAGTTGCTGGATTCATAACAGGTCGCTGGCGTCTCCGTTGGTATTGTGTCTTTATTTTTCATTTTGAAACAGGGTCTCGCTAAGTTGCTGAGGGCCTCACTAGGTTGTTGAGGCTGGCTTCGAACCTGTCTCAGCCTCCTGTCTTACCCTCCCACGTACTGGAATCATAGGTATGCACCACCACTCCTGGCTATAATATAGCTTTTATTTTATTACTTTGGTACTGGGAATTGAACCCCGGGGGTACTCTACCTCCGAGCTACACCACTAGCCCTATTTTTTATTTTTATTTTGAAACAGGGTCTCGCTAGGTTATTGAGAGGCTCACTACTTGCTGAGGCTGTCCTCGAACCTGCGATTCTCCTGTCTCAGCCTCCCAAGTACTAGGATTACAAGTGTGTGCCACCTTTCCCGACTTAATGTAGCTTTTAATACAGTGGATAATTTGGAGGCCGAGAGCATACTTTCTTATGTGTTTACACAGTCCTAATTATATCATACCATTTAAGAAATTTTGGATACTTTATTTTATATGTTTAGACTATAGCATATGGTCTCAACACAGCATCCCATAACATGTTTGTGTATCTAGTAAAGGCTTTTAAGCAGCACTGTGTGTACTCTTTGTAAATGAATACTGCATAAAATACCTTATAAGATATTTAAAGACCATCTTCTATAGTAATTAAATTGTATTTAACCAAAATTCATGGGTTTTACCCACCTACTCCCCAAAGACACTACTTAAAGTGATGGGAAGCTAGATACATACTAAAGTAGAAGCAAGATTTCATAAGCTTACAAACATCTGCATTTTTTCCATCTCCTGATTTCTTGGGGTAACAGAGTCATTCTCCTGTTTCCATCTCTGATTATAACTCCTCAAAGGAGCTAAAGATGGGGACATTGCAAAACACTTGAATTAAGATGATTATGCAAAAGATCCAGAATCATTCCTAAAACACATTAAGATTCATATAGACTTGTTATTGGGGGGGTATATTTTTTATTGGAATTTAAAAATTTTTTTGCATGCTTCCAAATCTGTTTGGTTCTTTTTCCTGAACTTTGGGAGACATGTGTGGCCAAGTCTCCAGTCCATCATTTTGTTCAAGACACCCGCATCTCTGGAGAACTGCTTGGTCACTTACTCAGCTAGACTCCCAAGAGCACAAAATCAGTGAGACTCATCTCGCACCATCATTTTAGCACATCAGGCATGTAGGGAACTCAGAAGGTTCTGAGAGCAAAGACTTGCAAGATCCCACAGAGAACACACTGGCCCAGCAGTGCACAGCCCCTTGTCTGAGAGCACAGGGAAGGTGCAAGAGGAGGAAGCGCTCTCTTCTTCTCATCCTCCCCAGAGAAACATTACGTGTTTTTTCCATCTAATGTAGCTCACCACAAGGGACAGATTCAGGCTGACATATTCTGAACAGTGTCTGTGCAATGTGGAACTGAATGGCCAGAAAAGGTTGACCTTTCCATATGTGAAAAAGTACATCAAGTCCTATTTTAAACACCCTACAGCAACTTATTTCTTGAAAATATCATACATTATGATATGTTCTTGTACTGGTTGTGGATATTCAGATTTTTATACATTGGATTAATTTCAAAGAATGGACACATTTCTTTTTGTAAGTGAAAATAATGATATAAAAATAAATACTTATATTGGTATATGAAATAAGACATTGAAACAATAAGGATAACTTTTTTTAAAAACTATTAATACTGAAGCAAAAAATAAAAGGATCATTCTGTTTGTCATGAAGTATAAATCAGGGATTTATAAGTCTCAAATTAAGCTTCTAATCATTCAACTATCTTCATCAATTCTTCCATAACAACAGGCCAGAAAGCTCAAGCAATCTGAAGAATACTGGTACTATGGGATCCATTTTGGGGGGAGGAAAGTACTGAGGATTGAACCCAGGAGCATTCTATCTCTGAGCTACACCCCCAGACCTTTTTTTTTTTTTTGAAAAATTTTTATTTTGAAACAGGGTCTTCCTAGGTTGCTGAGAGAGCCTGGCTAAGTTGCTGAGGCTGCTGTGATCCTCCTGTTTCAGCCTCCCAAGTACTGGACTTACAGGCATGTGCCACTGTGCCTGACTGGGACCTATAATTTGTAGGTTAAAATATTAACCCATTAATATTATGTAGTTTATTTTTTAAGTTGTAATGCTTACCCACAAAGAAGTTTACATATTTTCCATTAAGAATCATGTTGGCAATACTTTCAGGAGTTTGGTAAGTCACTGATAGCGTATTTCAGAGCAACCAAAAAGCAACTGCTGGTATTCCTAATTCTATCAGAAGCCATGCAAATTTCCTCTAATTTATGTGATGCAATAAAATTTGTAATGTAGATGGTTATTTTCATTTTAGGTCAAAATATGGTAACAACAGAAAATCAGACATTTGGCGGAAATCCCAGCTCTAAGTTTTATGAGACAAAAACTGCTTGATCACTCGTAACTTGGGGGGGGGGAACAACAATGTTGTGTTTAGTTTTATGAAACAGTCTTTCAAGTTAAAAATTTGTTGTTGATAGTGACATTCTATGGGATATTTTAATCCGAACAAAAATGTAATAGTTCAGATGGAAAGCGCAGAGTCGAGGGGGAAGAGGCAATTAGAACTCTGGGCAAGGAGTCCCAGGAGAGACGTGTCCTCCACGACGACTCGTCTGGCATGCGCTTTGGAAATGCTCTCTCTCCGGATGCTCCCACACTCCAACGTGGGATCTGTGCCAGTCACACATCAACCACATCCGAGCAGAGAGAAGGCATGTGAAATCGAGAGCTTGGCTGGTCTTTCCAAACGCAAACCCTGCAGTCAATAAGAAGGAAGAGGAGCTTGTGCTAAACACAGAGCGTGTCTCAGTTTTGTGATGTTTAGAATATATTTTCAAATATATTAATTCCTAGATTTATGACTATCCTATCGGGTATCAGTTACTGTTTGAAGGTTTGCAAAGGGTTTCCTAGATAAAGTTACCGGGACAAGGGAGATCAAGTCCAGGTGGGCAGTGCACACTGGCCAACACTGCAGGACCTGAATGAGACTCCCTTGTTCTAATGCAAACATGGCACCATGTATGCTAGCAGCAGCCTCCTCCCCTGTGTACTGTCCTGTACCTCTCTCCAGTGCATCCTATGCACCAATGGAGAAGAGGCAACATTGCAATTTATTTCCTTGCGTCAACTACTGCAGCTTATTCTCTCCAAGATACGCAAATAAGTTAATAACCCAACAACTGTGAGATTTGCAGAAATTGGTACATGTTAGAGAGGATATTTTCAGACTCTATCCTCATCTGTGAATGCAGGAAACTAGCATCAAAGGTACTAATCACAGAGGCAGAAAGGGCCAGGTTTTAGGTACTCAAGGAGGTAGAGTAATCTCAATGGCTCAGGAGGCTAAGGTAGAAGGATTCCAAGTTTGAGGCTAGCCTGAGTAACTCAGCAAGACCCTCTCTCAAAATAAACATTAAAAAGTGATGGATGCCAGGTGTAGTGGAGCATGCCTGGAATCCCAGTACTTGGGAGGCTGAGACAGGAGGATCGTAGGTTCGCAGCCAGGCTCAGCAACTTAGTGAGACCCTGTTTCAAAATAAATGAATATAATAGGGCTAGGAGTGTAGCTCAAGGTAGAATGTTCCTGGGTTCCATCCCCAGGACTACCAAAAAAAAAAGTGCTGGGGATATAGTTCAGTGTTAGAGCATCACTGAGTTCAATCACCAGTACTATAAAAATAAAAAACAACAACAAAAAAACAAAAAGGAGGTAAAGTAGAAAAACCTCCCTGGTTCTGTACTCCAAAAGGCCTGGAATGCCTCGCAAACAACCCAAACATCTTCTCTGCTGCATTGGTGCAGAAGGTTAAAAATCCATCTGCTCTTCAGGTTAAGATGCACATTCTTCATGGGGATGATGCTACACCTCAAGGGAGCAAAACTTGGTTCTTGGCAGTAAAATATCACCATATATATATATATATATATATATATATATATATATATCACATATATATCATGATATATATCATATATATATATATATGTGTGTGTGTGTGTGTGTGTTTTACGTGTTGTAATGCAGATATTCCATAAAGAGACAGACTGTCTTTCTGTAGTATTAAAATTTCATGGGGAAGGCCTATGGGGTTAGCTCAGTGGTAGAGTACTTGCCTACCTAGCAAGTGAGAGAACCTGGGTTCGATCCCCAGCACCACAAAAAAACACAAATTTCATGGGGAAGATTAGTTAAAAAAAGTCTTTAAATTGTCTTTAAAGGCTCCTGGGAGTGGGGGCTACAGTGATGGAAAAGAGATTGAGAAACATTAGATTAAGGCATTTTCCTCAGAACATGCTCTGTCACGATTACGTTGGCAAGGACAACACAGAATTAAATGATGGACAAATAAGTTTTGAGTGAAGAATATGAGCAGAGTTAGCTATTATAAGAGAACCAAAGAGAGACAAAATCATGTCCCCTTTTTACAGCATATATAGATTAGTTGGACAAAGAGAATCTAGCACAAGATAAATGGATGCTGATATGGGTATCAGTATGTGACTATGTAAAGAACTATCTAGCTGGGCATGGTGGTACATGCATGTAATCCTAGCAATTTGCAAGGCTGAGGCAGGAAGATCCCAGGTTGTAGACCAGCCTTGGGATCCAAAATAAATTTTTTAAAAATAAGAAGGGCTGGGATGTAGCTCAGTGGTAGAGTGCTTCCCTAGCATGCATGAAGCCCTGTGTTTAATCCCCAGTACTACTACAGAGAGAGAGAGAGACAGAGAGACAGAGAGAGAGAGAGACTCTGCCTAAAGTACTTTTAATAAGGTTAAGTGGTTTATTAAAAGAGCTAAATAAGGTACAAATAATAAAATCAAAGTTGGGGGTAGTTCAAAGAACAGAAAGATTAGGGTAGGAATCAGGATGAGTTTCATATAGGGACTGGAATTTGAACTGGACTTTAAAAAAATGGGAAAGAGGAGACAGGAAAGCATTCATACGAGGCTGAAGACTTGTATCAGAGCACGGAGCAAGGATCTCAAGCCCAGAAGGAAAATAAAGTCTCTGGGGATCTAGAAGAGTTGAGAGACCTGTGCCAAATTTTGTCCAGTTTGAAGTTCACACTGAAAAACTTCCCCCTGCCCATTATTATTTTATAGCAATTCTAGTACATGAGTAGTGGTACTCTAGTGTGGGTGGTTTTTTAAATTTTGTATTTAGTAAAATATATAAAACTTAAAATTTACCATTTTAACTATTTTTAAGTCCCCTGGTCAATGGCTTTACCTATATTTACCCTGTTATATAACCATCACTACTATCCATCTCTAGTACTTTTTCACCACTCCATACTGACCCTGTATATCCATTAAATCTCCCCCACGACCTTCTGCCTCAATCCCAGTAACCACTGCTCTACTTTGTCTCTACATACTTGACTATTCTAGGTACCTCACATAAGCGGAATCATATAGTGTGTGGTCTTTATGTCTGGCTTATTTCACTTAGCATACTGTTTTCAAGGTTCTTCCACGTTGCAGTATGTATCAGAGTTTCGTTCTTTTTAAGGTTGAATATATTCCATTGTATCCAGTCCTTTCTTCTTGTTCATACTTTCCACATAGTTGGAGATGAGAAACTAAAATACATGCAGATTTTTGAAAGCCATAGAGCACTATAACCATAGGGAGACCAGATTACCCAAGGTTGAACTGTAGTCTCTAAAAAGACCCTCCAACTAAGGGTAGATACACACATTGTCAAAAACAAGAACCTCCCCTCCAGAGACAGGATTGGTCGACAGTGGTGCAGAGAAGAGCACATTGAGCATGCCAGACCTACATCCCTGGCCTCAGTTGGGGAAGCTGCTCCCGGGAGATCTGCAGAGTGACAGCCACAGTGACAGAGGAGGGCCAAGGAGTACTGGGTCTTACAATGTGGGGAAGGAACTGGATCTCGGGAAATAAAATCAGGGAGTGACTTGGTGTCAGATACCATTATTATTTTGATCCCCTGGAGTTGGAGGAAAAAAATAAGCATGCAGAAGCTTGATCAAGCTCAGCATTACAAGATGTTTTGGAGAAGGAAAGAGCTGAAAAGGTAAGAAAATAAAGTAGTTATTGTGACATGTGACAGAAAGAGAAGCAATACTTCTGTAGGTGTATCAGTTAGCTATTGCTCCATAACAAACTGTCTGAAAATTTAGTGGCTTAAAACAACACCTGTGTATTAATTCTAATGAATCTATGAGTTGGCTAGAGGATTCTGCTCATCTGGACCAGGCTTGGCTGATCTTAGCTGGGCTCATGCATGAGTCATCTATTATATCAGCTGAGGACTAGCTGGTCTAGGACAACACCATCTGAGATGACTTGAGTCCTCATAAGGTCTCTCTTCTCCAGCAAACCAGCCGGGGTTTGACCATCATGATGATAGTCCAGGTCCCAGAGAACAAGGAAAGACCTCCTGAGGCCTAGGCTTGAAACTGGTGAGTTTGCTCTTCTCACCAAAGAAAGTACAATTCTAGCCCAGATTCAAAAAGTAGAATTCACTTCTTAATGGAAGAAGTTGAAACTTCATGTCGTACAGTGCATACAGAAAAGGATTGAGAATTTAGGCCCTTTTTTTGTTTTGCAAACTATCTCACATAGAGAAGGAAAAATGTAGCAGGCCTTCAAGTTTAACAATCATATTCACAAAAAGTTTAACAATTATATTCACAAAAAAAAAATACTGTCTCTTTGTCTTTTGTAACCAATCATCTTCCTCATGACTCCTCACTACCCTAAGTATGAACCTGGGGTCAAGAAAGCTTAAAAGTTCAAGTCTTAGTCTCCGTGTTTCAAAGTCACTTTGCTGAAACTCGGTCTCTTTTGAAAGCTGCTAAATCCTGTGGATTCTTTCTCTGCTCCTCCCCAAGGTGGTGTCTCCTTGCTGGCAGGGCTCATGTGACACCATGGCAGTGATGGAGTTGGGGCTGTTGCTCTCTGCTGAGCTGTGTCTGGGCAGGTCCCTGAGCCTACTGCACTCAGGCCTGCTGAGACGTGGCTGAGGAACCTGCAAGTTACTCTCCGTGCTTGATCCACACCCATTGGTCCTTCCTTGCTAAATCTGTTCCATCATGACTTTAGCATTGCTGCAATACTTTGTTGGATTTGTGTCATTTTTTTTTTCTGGCCCTGATTCAGTCTATGAGCAGGGTCACCTAGCCCCTCCCTACCACAGTCCCTACTATAAGTCTACTGGCTCCCTAATCTGCTATCTTTCATATCCAACCATGGAGCCTGCAGAGATTTTTGGATCTCCACATCATATGGGAACTGAGGGAGGTGAACCACAGTCTTCTTCTTAATCATACACACCAACATCTTCATCTTGTAGCCCCTTCGTGTTGGCATGGGGCCACTCCACACAGTGGCCTCCTCTAGACATTCCAGCTAGACACACAGCAAATGCCTTTCTCCTCAACCCAGCTAACAATCACCCCAGTCCATACATCTGCAAATCTCAGCCTGGAGTTTGAAGCCATGACCCAGGCCTCCCTAAGCTTTTCTTCCTCTACATCTCCTTCCCTCTTCTTCCTCTCTTCCCAGGCCAGGGGCAGAAAGACCAGGCTCTCCTGATGGGGCATATGCTTCCCCTACATCATATTTGGCTTTTATTTTGACTCCTACTGGCCTAAATTTCATCACAAGTTCAACCTCATCCGACTGATGATGATGTCAAAGTTGCCTGGTGACATTACTTCATTCCCTTTAGCATTAAATAGTTCTTCTTTTAAGTAATTCAGTCTATTTCAGGTTTATGGCTTGAACTTTGAGATTTCCTCTGCTTTTCCCTGCTGTACCCCAAGATAACATCTGAGAATAAGGGAAAAATTGGGGGTTTATGTGGTCTGAGGCAGTGAGGGAGATTGGGCCTCAGATCTACATACTGGTCTAAGCTGCAAGGTAGCTCAGCAGGTCTCTGTGCCCTTTGTCAAATAAAAGATGTTTGTTGGGCCTGTGACGTTAACAAAAATAAATTACAGATTTCTTTTTTTTTTCTTTATACAAGTGTTATAGCTATCTCTATATATCATTTTGTCATCTCTACTTTGGAATTATGCCAATAGACCTACTACCTGATCTTGTAATTTAATGTATTAATAAATAAGAGCAAGCTGAGCATGGTGGCACACATCTGTAATCCCAGTATTTGGGAGGTTGAAACAGGATTGCAGGTTCAAGGCCAGCCTCAGCAACCTAACAAAGCCCTCAGCAATTTAGTGAGATCCTGTTTCAAAATAAAATAGGGCTGGGGGTGTAGCTCAGAGGTGGAATGCCTGGGTTCAATCCGCAGTACCACAAAATAAGTGAATAAATAAATAAGAGCATATTATTACTATACCACAAGTTTGCTTTTGAAGATACTTGATGAACTGCATTTTAAAGTAATTGAGTTTCATTGTGGTTTTTTTTTTTTTGCGGTACTGGGGATTGAACCCAGGGGCGTTCTACCTCCGAGCTACACCCCCAGCCCTATTTTTTATTTTTTATTTTGAAACAGGGTCTCACTAAGTTGCAGAGGGCCTCACTAAGTAGCTGAGGCTGGCCACGGGCATGTGCCACCATGCCCGGCTTCATTGTGATCTTTATGCATGTAAAAATATTGTTCTAAAAAAGTCTGCTGGGTGCAGTGGTACATGCCTGTAATCCCAGTACTTGGGAAGCTGAGACAGAAGGATTGAAGAATTGTAGACCAGCATGTGGTAACTTAGCAAGACCCTGTTTCAAAAAGTTTTTAAAAGAAGAGATGGGGATGTAGCTTAAAGACAGACCATCCCTGGATTCAATCTCCAGTACCACAAAAAAATTAAAATCAATAAATAAAGAATCCATCCTCTTCCCTAGACTCTCATGTGGATCCACGATGGTTCAAAAGCTGTGAGGAACCCTTGCCTGCGAGCCTCAGAATTCTCTGCTGGGTTTGAAAGCAGGAGCCACACTGAGGGTTAGAATGACCCACCCTGAGAGTGGTGAGGCTATGAGCTTTGCCACATTCCACCAGTGAGAAATTAAACAGCGGGCCCACCTGACTGCAAGGGAAGCCAAGAAATGCAATCTGAGCCAGGGGCACACCAGTAATCCCAGTCCTTGAGAGGCTGAGACAGGAGGATTGCAGGTTCAAGACCAGCCTCAGCAACTTAGCAAAGAGACCCTCCACAACTTAGGGAGACCCTGTTTTAAAATAAAAAGTAAAATAAGGATGGAGGTTTAGCTCAGAGGTAGAATGCTTTTGGGTTCAATCCCCAGTAACAGAGAGAGAGAGAGAGAGAGAGAGAGAGAGAGAGAGAGAGAGAGGCAGTCTGAGTGTCTTCAAGAAAAA
Source organism: Glis glis (assembly GCA_004027185.1). Lineage (NCBI taxonomy): Eukaryota > Metazoa > Chordata > Mammalia > Rodentia > Gliridae > Glis > Glis glis. The sequence goes on along the minus strand of PVJS01032756.1, from coordinate 10,975 downwards.
AGCAAGTTTGGTGAACTTTTAGCCAGATCTACCTGGGGGCAAACACTCTCTGTTCTTAACCCCCACTCTGGAGCTTTAGTGCAAAACTCCCCTACGGATTTGCTCCTCTCTTCCTCACACCCCAGAAGGAATAGCGCTTTCCTTTCCTCTTTCTTTCAGCTTGGGCTCTTCTTTGTTTTATCTCTCTTTTCCCCCTACGACAGAATTTCACAGCCTATCCATCACTGGCAGGTGAATCTTCCTTAAACTATGGGGAATACTCCATGACAAAAGTTGGCTAGATTCGACTCAGGATGTAAAAGCTGGGGGTGGGAGGATTATTAATTACATATTGCCAAAGATAAAATATATCAGTTTAACATCCCCCTCCCAAATAGCACCTCTCTTACATAAATAGGAGACAAGAAGTAGTCAGAATGAACTGCCACCTTTATGACTGGGAGAATCTTAGACTCATTGAAGACAAAGTCAAAAAGTATGGTGGTGAGTTCCATCCTGACTGAGTTGGAGGTAATTATGGAATAAATGGTTCTGTCCACTTGAAGGTGTATAACTGGAATTCAGGAGAAAGATTTGGAAAAGAGAAGTAAAATCTGGGATCGTGAACATTAATAGGCTCACATGAATAAAATCCCAGCACTGAATGACTTACTTCAGGAATAAGACCTTGACAGGCTCCATGTGTGTGGAGACAGGCAGGATGATTGAAACAAAAAAGATACAATCAGTGAGCAAGAGAAGAACCAGCACTCAGTAATGAAGGCAGGGGATGCCTTTGCCATTTTCATATCCCTAATAAGCTATAAGTAAATCATTGGACTAGATGCACAGTACTGTGTTAAGGATGAAAGGAAAGAAGGAAAGCAGGAAATAAAGACAGAAAACTGGATCGGGAAGCGATCACACTGTGGAAGCCAAATGTGGCAGGCAGAAAGAATAATGACACCCAAAGGTGTCACGGTTCTACTCCCTGGAACCTCTAAATAAGTTACTTTATATGGCAAACTGGACTCTACAGATGTGATTCAGGTTACAGCCCAGAGATGAGAAGATTATTCTGGATTATTTGAGTGGGTCCAATCTAATCATATGAGCCCTTAAGAACAGAAGAGTGGGTCCCAGAGATGTGGCATGAGGACCCCAGTCACTGTTGCTGGCTTTAGAGATGGAGGAAGGTGTCCAGGAGCTAAGGAACACAGTGGCCTCTAGAAGTAGGGGACAGCTTTCTGCTGACATCCAGCAGGAAAACTAGGACGTTGGTCCTACAACTACAAGGAACTGATTTTCACTAACAACCTCCCAAGCAGGAAATGGATTCTCCCCTAGAGCTGCCAGAAGGAACACAGCCTACCAAGACCTTGATTTCAGAGACTATGGAATATTGCCCCACCCAGCAGTAGAAGGGCCAACAGTGAGGAAATGTCTCCCGAGAAGTTCCAATCTCAAGTCACCAAAGTTTCTGTCCTAGTTTCCAGGCCAGCCACGGTCCTCTGAGTTATAAGACTTGTTCTTCCTTATTAAATGTCTACGATGCCCAAACACTGAGCCAAGAGTTTTACATCTGTCATCTCATTTTACCCTCATGATAATCTTTATGATAAGTATTGACTTCATAATTGTACATATGAGAAAACTGAGGCTCAGAACATTTATAAAATTCTGACCAACTCATACATCTACTTTATATCATCACAAGTTTGGATATCAGAATGAATTATAGGATTTAGAAAAAGACAATCAGTCCATCCTCTCCTACCCAGAAAACATGAAGTTTCTCAAGCCTGGGATGTCATTGGTAGGTATTATCTTTGTGAAACATTTTAGAAAAGAAATGTAAGGGAAATACGAAGGCTCAATTACTAAGATTGCTATAGTCCTAAAGTTGTTTCTATATCTTCCTTGGATTGCATAATTTCCTGGTAAGTGATTAGAAGCTGAATGTTTTTTCTTAGATGAAATCAATTCCATTTTGTTAAGATAGAGTCTTTAAATAATTTCAGATTACTTATCTACCAAAACCTTCACAAACCTAGAATTGACTGTCATTCATTGCCATGACAATCATGTAAATGGAAAAATAGGAAAAGTAGACTTTCAAAATTAAGTGGGATTTTTTTCATATATCTGGCCTTTCAAGACAGTGATTAGTTACTATAAATCTTGACGTCCAACTTTCTTAGGCTTAAAAAGTCAGAGAAGTTAAGAAAAGGTCAGTCTCTCCCTAGTCCTGTAATATTATCTAAGTCACCCCCTTTCATTATCCTACTTGGTGAAAAAAGAATAGTAACTTTCGCTAGATCCCAGGAGCTTGGGCAGACTAATTAATAGCTGTAAAATGCTTTCAAATGCAGAATGCTATATCCGTATATGCTAACTTTTTTCAGTAATCATGTTAATACCCTATTCATTTCACTGGTAATTGTATATCTCCATCCTAATGTAATGATGTGCACCATGCAAGAGTCAGGTGAGATGATCTAATGATGTCGAGATGAAATGCTGTCAGTGTAAGTCTATAAAGATAGTATAACACTGTCAAAAATGAAAGGAAATTATGGCATTGTAAGTTCTACTACCATTAAAAGATGTTAGAAGGAATGGGTTCCACAATCCGGGGCAATGTCTGTTATGACAGATCTGCTCAAGCAACTTACAAGACAAACTGGCATTCCTCGTCTAATTTTCTTTATCCAAAGAGGGTTTTTTTATTAAAATTCTGTTAATTTCCTACATGAATGTCTTCAAGCCCAGAATAGGACTATGATTCTCAAAAGCAATTTGTGTTTGAAACATTCATTGTTCTTTGGGTCTATGGTCCAATGTTAATTGCACTAGATAATCATTTCTCTTACAAGGGCAGGGAGTACATTTAAAAAGTTTTGTGAAAGGTAATAGTCCTCAATGTTTTACTCTTTGAAGAAACCTTGGCAGTAAAAAAGATCTTTGATATACAGGGCACTTCTCAGAGAAAAGAAAGAAATACAGCCCTTTAATGCATGGTCAGTTTAGGGACAAGCATTTATCCTCTCTCTATATACTGGATTTCTGAAAAGCCTTAGGAAAGTCCAAATTGAAAAGAAAATAAAACCTTTCAGTATAATTTTGAGCATTTTGAAGCCTCAGGTTTCAATTCTCTGAAGTTTTCTATTATGTGGGGGATTTAGATTAAGTGTTTTAAAAAATACAGAGGCATGATTTCTGCCAAGACTATTAAAAAGATAATAATGGAAATGAAATAAAGGAAATAGAGACAACACTTAGGAAAAGAGTTAGACAAAGGATTGAACTTTGTTGTACTCAGGGATTCCACCAGCCTGTGTGGTGCCTTGCATGAGTTAGAGACAGATATGCCTTTCTCAGACCACAGGCAGTCCCTCACCTGGGCACATGGGTGGGCAGATAAATGAGGAGAGAGACCAGTTGAACAGTGGAAGGAGATTTTGGAGGGAGGTGGGGATGGGGAAAAGAAGGATTGAAGAAGGAAACAGTTCAAATAATGCTATGTCCACATATGAAGGTATGACTACCAATATCACTAACATGTGCGGGGAGGGGGGTCAGGAGGGAAACACACCAAGTGCTGTGTGCATGTATGTTTGTAGCACTTTGAACTTCACTATGATGCATCACTACAATGCACCAATAAAAGTATATTAAAAATAAAGTGGGATAAAAATAGTATCTCTTTACAGGCTTCTATGAAGAGTAAATGAAATAATGTAGGCAAAGCTCTTAGCACATAGTGAAGGCCTAATGAAGGTGGTTATTTTTTATATTATATTAAAAGAACAAGTTTACTTCATTCTACGGCCAATTCTTTCTGTGCGTACACAGATCACCTTTTGGTTATGGGAAATTTTGGCTCATGTTGGTAATGCAGTTTTACATAGTGTATGTCAAATAGGAAGTTGGGATATCAGGTTTCTCCCTGACTTATTTACCTCTTAAGAATACTATGGGTTTTTTGTTTGTTTGTTTGTTTGTTTGCTTGTTTCATTTGTACTATGCACTGAACCCAGTGGCATTCTACCTCCAAGCTACACCTCAGCCTTTGTTTTTTCGAAACAGAGTCTCTCTAAGTTGCTAAGGGTCTCACTAAGTTACTGAGGATGGCCTCAAACCTGCAATCCTTCTGTCTCAGCCTTGCAAGTACTGGGATTACAGCCATGCACCACCACACTCAGCTCTGTGATTTACTCCTAAGAATTCATCTTTAGTAGAATACTATTAAATTATATAAGAATTTTCTGTATTTTTTAAAAAGTCTAAATCTCTAAGCAAATGCAAGCTAAGATTATTATTGATGTGAACTCTTTGGGCCTCAGTGCATTAATCTGTCAAATAGGTATTTAAGGAGTACCTTTTGTTCAAAATAAATATATTTGAAAGTAGATATCCACTCCCAAAGTGCTAAACAAATATAAAATCCCTATGGTTCTTGTCAGTGCTACCTCCCTCTGTCCCAACCACCTGGAGGGCAAGTGAGGTGGCTATTTGTCTTTCATGGATGTGAGAGGGATGAGGAGACATATCCCTCTTTCAGAAGCAGACTGGCTTACAGGAATTGGAGCTGAGGGTTAGGTGAACCCAATATCTAGCCTTTATACCCCTGGAGAGAATAAGGATTGCAAAGATGTCAATAGGGAGGAAAGAGGGATTGGCCAGGCAGGAAGAGATGGTAGCCCCACATCGAGCCAGCAATTCTATGCCCAGATATCCCTGAGCTTCGTGAGAGGTGTAGTGGACACACATTTGGCAGTTTTCATACTAGCCCTTAAAGGCTAGGCTCTTTATTCCCAGCAGCAGTGGCTGGCAGCAGTGCCACCACATCACTGCTAAAACCCACCAATAAAGGGTGGGGTAGGGGTGCCAATATGGAACATGAGCAAGTTCAAGTTGAATGAAAGGCAAATATATAAAAGTTGAGGACCACCCATAACAGCCTGACGTAGCTACTTCTCAAGGCTACTGGGAAAGTGGAAGCGAATTATATGTGAAATCCCTTTGGAAAAGCCATTTAAAGGTCTATAAAATTTGCAAAAGACATGCCAAGTGTTCACCATAAGACTGTGAAGAGGAATGGAGCCCAATAATGTAATAGAAAATTTAAGGAACATTTCTTCTAAACTGTGACATTTAGGGCTGGATTGGAGTTGAGTAACCCTTATAAAAGAGAAGTCACAAACTGAACCATCCTTCAAAGCCAATACCTATTCATTCCAACTTCTTTAAAACGTATTCCCCAGAAACAATCGTTGAGTGGGTAAGTTCTTTTTTCCAAATGTCACCCCAGTGACTATTCTAGTGAGGAGAAAGAAGGTGGTTCTGTTTTATCTTTTTTGGCTTTTGTTTTTCTGCCTCTTTCTCTTCTAATCGTTTCCATTTTTCTTAAAAGTTAGGAAAAAATTACCAGGCAGTTTTAATTGTTAGATACTCCTCCCAGTTTTATGCCTAAATAACAGGCTTCAAGATAAATTTTATTAAAAATATTTTCACGGTAACAAAGATGATCTCTTTGGTCCATCTATTTTTCTCAATGCTAAAAAATTCCCCCTGTCCTCTCCAAGTTTACTATGCAGGTTAACTGCCAGCAGCCCAGCACAGTTACTCTATAACATGGTCCTGAAGGTGTCTGACACTCTTAAATAGCAAGTGTGAAAAGCTATAAAACAATATACCCTGAGGCACTGAGAGACTCAAATAACCAAGAAGGTAATGGGAAAGTATAAGGAAAGAAGATGCATCCAACAGCATATTCTGATTTTTTCCATGTTTGAATACAGCTCTACAGTATGATACAGCCTATTTCTGTTATTCCTATATTTGATTTGTTGATATCCACCTACCTTTTTTTTTCTAGGAAAGGATTTAATGCTATGTCTGTATATATTCTGTGGCTAGCTGAAGTTCAGAGTTTTGAAAGAAGAATCTTTCCCCTCTATAGTTCCGAGGATTCCTGGAACTTGTTAGAAAAAGTTCAGACAGCCTTAAATCTCATTTTAAACTAACAGTAGTGCAGGCAGACACATAGTAGGGTGCTTATAAATGGAGGTCCATTGAAAAGTCATAGCAGCAACCAAAGTGTTCCTTGATTTCCTAGGTAACCAACTGAAATGCACATATTAATGGGAGTGGGGGTACATACAATTATACACACAAAATTATGAACCAGCCAGGCATGGTGGCGCACGCTTGTAATCCCAGTACTTTGGGAGGCGGAGACCGGAGTATCCGGGTTTGCGGCCAACCTCAGCTCGCTCTCTCTCTCTCTCTCTCTCTCTCTCTCTAGTGAGGCCCTCCGTAACTTCATGAGACCTGGTTTCAAAATAAAGTATAAAAAAATAGGGCCGGGGGTGTAGCGCGGAGGTAGAACACCCCTGGGTTCAATCCCCGGTACCGCAAAAAAAAAAATTATGAACCATGGTACAGGGATAAATTATATCAATGCATTCATTTAAAGTGCCTTGCTGCATGCACCAGCCAACAGCCTGCCATACTGACAGTAAAATAAAACTAAAGACTTATTGTTGAAAAAGTAAAATTTTGCTTAACTGCCCATGGGCTACATATTCATTCCTATGTATCTGCCAGGGATGATTCCAGGAATCTCTTCCATGTAAAATCCATACATGCTCAAGTCCCTTAAATACAATGGCATGGTATTTGCATATAACCTACCCACATCCTCTTTATACTTTAAATCATCTCTTGATTACTTATGATATCTAATATGATGTAAAGGCTATATAAAATTGTTATATTGTTTAGAGAATAATACAAGAACAATAGTCTTACATGTTCAACACATGATATATTTTTCCAAACATATCAATCAAAGGTTGGTTGAATTTGAGGATGTGGAACCTATAGATACAGAGAGCCAACTCTGTAAGTTGAGTATTACTGAGATCTGGTTGCAAGTAATGTATCTTTACTGCCCACAATTTTTAAAAGTGACTCCATTGCAGTGTCAGCTGCACTTCACTTGGAAAGCTATTGACTTTTCCTTTCTTTGCCTTAATTTTCTTCTAAAGGAGCACAGAGGGATGCAAGTCCAGGTGGGCATGGTGCCTTCGACTGATTACGCTGTGTAACACAGCAGGGGAGCCTCTTATCTCAGATGGGTTGCCTGTTTAAGATTTTTTTTCCTTTATAAAAAGTATAAGGTAGTAAACACAGCTGTGGAAAAGGTTTTGTGTTTTCTTGCTGTTTGTTAAACTATTAAAATGATATAATTAAGGCAGAGTGCAAAACTGCCCATAAATTATACTATTAGCCCCTGTGCAAATATATTGTGGGCCAAGTTTTACCTGACTCATAGTGACTGAATAATCTGAATGGATTTGACTTTAGAAGTTGGTTTCTACATCTTTGTACAGTGTTGTCAGATGGTAAAATTCAGAGTCCTAGGATCAATAAACTTTATAATTCTGAATTGATCTTAGACTTAGGATGTTAGGATGTTATTAAAGATTATTTAAGTCAGGCATGGTAGCACACACCCGTAATCCCAGTACTTGGGAGGCTGAGACAGGAAGATCACAGGTTCAAACCCAGCCTCAGCAACTTAGAGAGGCTGTCAGCAACTTAGTGAGACCCTGTTTCCAAATAAAAAATTAAAAGGGCTAGGGATGTAGCTCAGAGGCAGAATGCCCTTAGGTGCCCTTCATATATATATATATATATGAAGAACAAGGATTTTAAAAATAGTATCACAGCCAAACTTTCCTTTCAAGAAGATGAAATCTGAGTTTAGGATGAAAAATATGCCTCAATTTCAGTTTGCAAAGACATGCAATAATATAATCCCACTTACTTCCTACTTAGATGAACTTGAAGTGTTTTCAGCTGTGGTATAGTACATTCATCTCATAAAGAATGGCTTTGAGTGGATACTTAGGCCTTTTCCTAACCAATTATGTTTAAGTTAAATGAATAAACATATTTTAGTGTTCTTAATCAGAAAAACAAAATGTGTAGAAGTCTACGATCTGCACTATCATTTGGAATAAACTAAAAAATCCTATTAGGTTGGAAGTAAGTGAAAAATAGTTTTCTCCTCTGGGGATTTTTAATTTATTCATACTATCTATATATAATTGCCCGCCAGTGACTCCTTTGAGATTACTTTGTTGGAGATGCTCTTTAACTCCAGACACATTTTTCTTGCGGGCAAGGAGGTATTGTAATTGATTTCAGCATGGGAGGAACCCTTCTTTATATTTATCATTTCCACTTCCTCCTCATGCTCCTTTTTCCTTTTCTTCTTCCCTGGGTGAGCTCATGGTCAATTCATATAGGCTCCTAAGCATTTTTGGCTGAGGCCTGGTTAATTAAACCTCATAAGAACATGGGAAGAACTTTGAACCTAGGTGGGGAATTAAACCTCTGATTGTCAACTCCAAACCAGGGTCCCTGGCCCTCTGCTGGGAGACAAAGGCCACTCACCAGCATTGCCAAAACCAATGGGCAGCAACTTGGGGTATTTTTTAAAGTCTTCACTCACTACTTTTGCAATCCTCACTCCTAACTTTTGTATCATCCCAACTCATGAAATGTGTCTTTTCTATACAACTGTCATATTGAATATTCCAGGGCCATTACTCTAAGTTATTAAATGGTCTTCGTGCCCTAGCTCAAAGATAAATGCAGCTCCATTGTAAATAAAATGATTAATCAGATCTACCACCACAGAATGTATGACTTAACCAGCTTTGTTGTGTTTGAGATTTCTGAGATGAAAGTGCCCTAGATGGATCATGATCAATAAAGACATAATAACTGAAAACTGCTCTGACAGCATTTTTCACCGGACAAATAAAGTAATGGATAAAGCATTGCACATAAAAAGTAAAAAGTAAAATAAACCTCACCCCAAGAATAGGATTTTTAAAAGACAGATATGCCACTGATAGAAATTATAAACCCAAAAAGCATGGTTTGTACTAAATGTGCAGATATAATACTAGCATCATATTATGGAGTCCTTTATTTGCCTGAATTATGTGCATGTGAGTGGTGTGTAAAATGTATTAAATAAATTTAAGTTCTCACATTTAAAAGATCTTAGGTTCATAAGTTAAATATTTTCAAGTGTGTTGGATTATCCGAGCTTCAAGCCAAAAGGTAGTAATGTTCTACTTTTTGGCACTATATCTATGAATAGATTTACAGTTGGGACAGAAGGAGAAGACTGAGTTAATGCTGCTATTAAAATTATCTTCTGGCAAAGCATGAGGGCACACACCTGTAATCTCAGAGACTTAGGAGGGTGAGGCAGTAGGATTCCAAGTTCAAGGCCAGCCTTAGTAACTTAGCAAGGACCTGTCTCCAAATAAAAACTAAAAAGTGCTGATGATATAGCTCAATGGCAGAGGACCCCTGGAATCCATACCCAGTACTGAAGAAAATTATTTCCTCCTACACCCCTTCCATAACATTCTCCCTACAAACTCAGAGTGGCACTATCTTTCCAGTCCTTTGGCGTTGTGAATGTCCGCTGGAACTGAAGGCGACCCAGGGCCTAATTTATCCTAAGAAGGCCCTATTTCTTCAAAACCATCTGGGAAAGAGGGTTGCTCTTGGTCTCTTCCAATCACCCCAGTTGGGGAGATTTGAATAGAGCACGGAAGAAAGAGAGGGAAAGAGGAGGCAGAGACCCAAAATAGGTCATCCAGAGGGGACTATGAATATGTAAGAAGTAAAATGAAGGGAGGGGATAGCGTGGCGTGGAAAGGCAGGGCTATTGGAAGTTGAGAGAAAGAATGCCACCTGTCTGTGCACCTGGAGGACCTGAAGGACCAGCCAGCCAGAGTTGTCCAACCAGACTCTTAAGCTTGGGAAGTTTGTCATTCGCATGCTGTTCCTGGAGGACACTGGGTGGCGCTCCTGGTAAAGAGTTGTATTTCTCTTAAGGTGTTCCCCCCCATCTCTCTCTCTCTCCTCTCCTTTCTACACACACACACACACACACACACACACACACACACACACACACACCACTCTTGGAAAATTTCGGCTACTAAAAGATGAAACTAATTTTTCCTACAAGTCTCAGTGGGGAGCGCACCGCTGGAGGAGTTTAATGACGCGGAGCTGTCGCTCCAGGGCTGAGTCTGTTGGAACTTGAGAGGTTACAGTCCCGCCTGCTGGCCTTTAGGACAAAGCTCGGGCCTTAGTGTCAGAACCACCCCCACAATACCAGCAAAAGCGGCAGCCCGGATACCCAGTGCGTGCGGCACCAGTGTGGGCCGGCAGAGAGGCTGGAGGTGCACCGAACCACAGTGACTGCCCCGTGAAATGAAATGGCACTACGCGTGTGGAGAACCCACGGCGTCTGCTTTAGGCTTAGCGCTGCCTCTCCCAGCCCGCTGCATTTGAGAAAGGGATGGGGAGTGGGGTCAGGAAAGCTCAGGCTCGGGACCTTCAGAGACACTCACTCCCAGATTTGGTCTCACCCAGAAGCAGACTTGGCCCAATGACTTAAATATGCGTGAGGGCCAACGTGATAACACTTTGGAGTTGAAACAAAGAAGTTAGAGGTTCTTCCCTCCCGCCCCGCTGCTTTTTGTCTTTTATAAAATGTGAGCAAAAATGTCCTTTTTGATCACCGAGGTGGGGAGGTAGGAAGTGAAATTTAGCAAGAACTAGAACTAACATAACATTGTCACATTGTCTTCAAAGGGATCCCAAACTTGTCAATTTTGCCCAAATCCTGCTGCTTCCAATCCCATTTTGCTTAGAGCCTGCGTTCTCAGCAAGGTGTAAGGACAGTGCTGGAAACGTCCTCGTTAGTATAACCTGTTGACCTTATTTCCCTCCACATTGTCACGCTTAAATCTCTATCAATACTTAGTGAGGCCCTCCGCAACTTCGTGAGACCCGGTTTCAGAATAAAGTATAAAAAATAGGGCCGGGGGTGTAGTGCGGAGGTAGAACGCCCCTGGGTTCAATCCCCGGTACCGAAAAAAAAAAA
>PVJS01032755.1:0-22581 GCA_004027185.1 Glis glis | reverse complement strand
AGGAAGGAAGGAAGCAAGGAAGGAAGGAAGGAAGAAAGGAAGGGAGGGAGGGAGGGAGGGAGGGAAGGGGGAAGGAAGGAAGGAGGTTGTTGGGAAAAATTTTTAAATCCTAATGAGAAAAAGGACTTGTGTAAGTAGAAAAATATATAAGAAGTTCAAGAATAGGCAAAATTAACCAGTAGGGATAGAAGTCAGTCACCTCCAGGGTGGGTGTGTGCTGACTGAGGAGCAACAGGGACACCACCTTGGAGTGCTGGGAAGGGTTGTGTATTTTCATGAGTGACAGCAACACACGCACGCACACAATTTATCAAACACACACTTAAAATGTATGCACTTTACAAATGTACTACATACCCAATTTTTCAAAAGAAGGGAGGGGAGGAAGAGGAGGGAGAAGAAGGAAGAGGAGGAGAAAAGAAAGAAAAGCAAAACACTTTGACAACTGGGACTGGTGGGATGGGTGGGAGAAATCTTGGAACTTGAGTCAAGATGGTGGTGTCGGCATTTTTAACTGCCGTGCCCACTGCACCCCTTCTAAGTGAGCATTCCGTGACCTGTGCGGGTTCTGGAAACTACGGGAAGAGATGGCCACGCTCAGAGACTAGGAAGGAGTTCTGCAGAACAGGTGAGCAGAGTAAAAGTGGATGAACCTGTGACTCCACCCGGGGGAAAGGGAAGCCTGGGGGTGTGAGGACAGTCCCATAAGGAAACAAACCAAGCAATCCCAGAACCAAGGTGTTGCTTTAGGGGGAGATGAAATCAGACGCCCCATGCCTGCTTCAGCAGTGAGCGATGCTACTTTGTTCATAATAATGCAAATATTTACTAATTTAGTAAGTTGTGGTACAGTCATATTTAGAGGTTGAAGGGCAGCGAAGGGGTTAGTAAAAATACGTAATTCCCATCTACCACACTGGCAGTAGATTATGTCAAAAGATGTGGAATCAAGAAAAAGCTGAGTAGATTCCTTAGATGTTAAAAAAAAGTCACAATAATAATAAACAATAAAATAGACAAAAATGTGAAAGTGATGGAGAGGATTCAGGAGTGAGAAGGATGACACCAAAGACTGCTGCTTTTTTGTCATATACTTGAGATATTATTATTATCATTGGTACTGAAGATTGAACCAAGAGGCATTCTACCTCTGAGCTACACCCCCAACCCTATTTTTTATTTTTATGTTTTGTGGTACTTGGGATGGAACCCAGGGGCATTCTACCTCGGAGCTATATCCCCAGCCCTATTTTTTATTTTAAATTTGAAACAGGGTCTCACTAGGTTGCTCAGAGTCTCACTACTTGCTGAGGCTGTCCTCAAACCTGCAATCCTCCTGTCTCAGCCTCCCAAGTACTGGGATTATAGGTGTGCACCACCACACCTGGCCTTGTTTTTTATTTTGAAACAGGGTCTCGCTAAGTTGCTGAGGGTGGCCTCAAACCCATAATCCTCATGTCTCAGACTCCCAAGTCCTGGAATTACAGGCGTGTACCACCATGCCTGGATTATTATTATTTTTAAACTATCGTCATGCATCATTTAACAATGGGGATGCGTTCTGACAAGTGCATCATTAGGCATCTTTACCATTGTGTAAATATCATGGAGTGTACTTGCATAAACCCTGCTGGTATACCCATAGCATGCCTAGGCTCTGTGGTATAGCCCATTGCTCCCAGGCTACACACACCCGTACAGCATGTCGCTGTGCTGAATGTCACAGGCAATTACAGCACAATGCAGGTGATTCTTAACACAATAATAAGCACTGGTGTATCTAAACATAGAAAAGGCACAGTCAACTTGTGGTATAAAAGAATGGCACACCTGTGTGGAGCACTTACATGAATGGAGCTTGCAGGACCGGAAGTCGCTCTGGGTGATTCAGTGAGTGAGTGGGGAGAAAATGTGAAGGCCCAGGTCATCCCTGTCCACCGCTGCAGACGATAAGTAAGGTGCACATGGACTACACTACATGTACGACAACATTTCTTTCTTTAATAATAAGTTAGAACGCCGGGCGTGGTGGCGCACGCTTGTAATCCCAGTACTTTGGGAGGCAGAGACCCGGAGGATCCGGGTTCGCGGCCAGCCTCAGCTCCCTCACTCTCTCTCCCTGTCTCTCTCTATCTCTATCTCTCTCTCTCTCTCTCTCTCTCTCTCTCTCCTTAATGAGGCCCTCCGCAACTTTGTGAGACCCAGTTTCAAAGTAGGGCCGGGGTATAGCGCGGAGGTAGAACGCCCCTGCGTTCAATCCCCGGTACCGCAAAATAATAATAATAATAATAATAATAATAATAATAATAAGTTAACCTTAGCTTCCTATAACTTTTTTACTTTATAATGTTTTCAATTTTTTAAAAATAATGATAAAATGCAAACCAGTAACATAGTCCTTTAATATCACGATCAAGTATTCTGTGCTGTACATAACATATACTTCCATGTGACTGGTGTTGCAGGAGGGGTGTTTACATAGTGTCACCACAAATGTGGGTAATATGCTGTGATATGATGTTAGGGCGGCTACAATGCCATTAGGCACGAGGAATTTTTCAGCTCCATTATAATCTCATGGGACCACCATGATGTATTCAAACCCATCATGAACTGAACCCTCTTCGTGAGCTGAGTACCCTTCTCCCTCGGCACTTCAGGGGGCTGTAGAATGACTCAGTTTGGAGAAAAAGTCCAAACAGACCCTGGCCATTCTCACACCTCTGCTAATACTCTGCTCCACATTTTCCAGGGAGAAGAAAGAAAAAGAAAAAGAGGAGGGGTGTGGGGAAAAAAGGAGGAGGAGGAAGAGTCGAACAGGGAAGACAGGGTGAGGGAGAAAGGACATACTTAATTTCCTGAAAACAGGAAATTAAACCTGGAGTCCTGATTGTGTTTCTAAGGTGATGTGGAGTGCTAGGCTGACCTCCAGCTTTGTTTCGGCTCCTCCCACAGGACCTGCCTCCTGGAACTCACTGAAGGCCACACTAAATGAGCCATAGGTGGCTGGAAGCACAGAAAGCCAGAGCTACAAAAGGTGGTGCTGCAGCCCAGAGATGCAAAAGGACTTGTCCCAGGTCACACAGCCAGTTAGTGTCAGAGTTAGACACAGCACTAGGACTAGGTCTGTTTCCTCCTGATTCAGCCTGCCTCCTACCACCCTAAGACCTACCACCATTCCTCTCTTAAACCCCTCCCAGCAGGACTAGAGGTCTACATGCCAAAGCCAGCTCGCTCCACTCCCCTGATCTAGAGAAAGTCCTCCTCCCACACCCATGGCAGGAGGGGTGAGCGCAGCAGGACCCAGTCATGCAACCACGTGGGCCTGGTGCACTGCCTACGAAGCGCAGCCTGCACAGAGAAGACTAACAGGTGCTAAAGACCACAGAGATTCTCGACCGAGTCCCACGCAGGGACTTCCAGGGATGCTATGCAGAAAGGCGGCATTTTTTTTCTTTTTTCCTTTTTTCCTTTTTCTTTTTCTTTTCTTTTCTTTTTCTTTTCTTTTTTTTTTTTTTTTTTTTTTTTTTTTTTTTTTTTTTTTTTTTTTTTTTTTTTTTTTTTTTTTTTTTTTTTTTTTTTTTTTTTTTTTTTTTTTTAGTACTGGGGATTGAACTCAGGGATATTCTACCTCCAAGCTCTAACCCCCAGCCCTGAGGCCAACCTCAAACCTGTGATTCTCCTGTCTCAGTCTCCCAAGTACTGGGATTACAAGGCATGCACCACCACACCCAGCCTGCCTTGTTCTTCATTCAGGTCAACGTCAGAGAGTCAACTCATACAAGCAGGGCTGCCTCCAGGAATACAATGCAATCCTCTCAGAGCATTTAATTTTTTCAGCCTGGGCTTTATCCTCAGATGCCCCATGAATGTGCAGTGCTGTCGCACCCACCCCAGGTGTGGAAGACCACTGTTACGGTGGAAGCAGTGCTGTGGGCTCTTTCCCTTCAATTCAGATTGGATTTTCTGAAGAGGGGAATTAAAACTAACAGGCGGCTTGGTTGCAGCTTAACAAATTTTATTACAAGTCAGTAGAAAAGAGAAAAGAGAAGAGAAAAAAGCAGCGTGCCTAAAAGACATGCTGGAGAGCCCGAAAGTGGAACTCTCCCCTCCCTCAGACCCCGGCCCCTTAAACACACTTTTCACATTATATGTTTTTATCAGCATTACCAAGGCAATGAGCTAGTAACTTATTTCTTAAGCATAACTTATTCCTTAGGCAGGTGGTGTCTTCTAGTCTACTAAGCGCAGAGGTCACTAATCTACCTTGTTTTTACCCCTATTGTATTGGGCTGTATTGGTTGTCTATCAACTATGGGCACTTTGGAGTTTGCCTTTCTCATACTGAGGCCGAGTCACGAAGAATAGGAGGGAAACAGAGGCACTGATTACAACCAGTGTGGCTGTGTGTAGTCTCTAAGAGCAAGGCATAAGGTCCTTGCTATCTTTACGGTTTTAAAATGTGCCAGGCAGAGTCACTGTGATCTTAGGGCTAAAGCCTTAACTGCCTCTATGGTGTTCTTAAGTCTCTACATGCTTCTAAGGCTCAAGGCTTCAATTGTTTTACATTCTTATTATGGGTTAATCACTTAGAACAAAGGGGCAGAAGAAGAAGGGAGGGGAGCTCTTGGAATGTAATGGACAGAGCTACCGCCTCTCCCTGCCTGAATGACTGCCTTTTACATTTTATTAGAAATTAATATCAGAGCAATTTTCCAGTACCCGCACAACCACTCTTTTGCACTTGGGAAAGAACATGTCTGTGGTTTTGTTTCCAGCTTTCTGAGGATGCCCAACCTTTGCCTGGCTTTCTGAAGTTCTACTATCGTCTTTGCTCCATCATAATTGGTAGTTTAGAACCCATCTTCCTGTGGATAGTTTTACGGTCTTCTCACCTCCTCCCTTTCATGAGAGGGTATCTTCAACCACCCCACATGCAGGCCATCTGCTATTTGATACTACTTCTATAGAAAACTTCTGGTGGCTCCTTCTTCCTGGGTTTGGCATTTTCAGTCGTCGAAGAACTTCATGTGATCCGTGAATGTGGGAAGTTTACCGTGCATCCTCCTCATACCATTTATAAGGCCACTACTAGACTAATTTTATTTTCTATTCTTGTGGGATTCTCCTACTTGTACTCTTCCATACATAGCTATGGTTATTATCCTACTTCTGATCTATAATTTTTTAAAACAGTGCCCTGATTTACTTTTTAGTATTTGAGACTGATATTTGTCAAGAGTACTTTGGAAGTCTTAAGAAATTACATCATGGTTTTTCCTCATCCAGATCTTTGTTGCTCAAATACTGTTACCTGGTGATTCTACTTATTTTTGAAAAATGCATCAGCAATTTCTGGAGCAAGCCCCACTGTTATCATAAATCCTACCCGCATGAATGTGAGGCATTAGCAGGAGGCCGCTGCCCGTGCCCCTCCCCCTCCTCACCCCAGCTTCCTGCAGGAGGCCCAGTGGCCTCTCACACAGCCTGCATTGGTAGTTACAGCTCACACATTTGGACAGTTTTCCAGTTTTACCTTAGGGCCCCTTCAAAATCCAAGACACATAGCATCTCAACTAAATGATGTAAGTCCATCTGGTTTTGCAAATCAGGGAAGTCTAGTTAATGCTAACCCCCTGAAAACATATCCACTGATAAGGGACTCACTGTCCAAGTGATAAGGGCTCATTGAGCGGTTCAGACCCAATGTGTTCTGATGATTCGGGGTTCATCCTGGGCCCATCAAAGTCCTCCTGTGCCAGCAGTCATCACAGTCAGGTGTCGCTCCAGGTCGAGTCTGAACGCCCCGTCTGATATCAGGGTACTCCTACAGTCTCGCCTGGTGGGCCTCTCCATTCTGCCTCTGCCGCCATCTCTGCCATTATCCCCTACCCAGACCTGCAGCATCCTGGCCTCCTTGTACTTGAACCCAGGAATACTACCTTGCAATATTATTTTTATTTTGTTTTGTTTTGTTTTTTTTGTGGTACTAGGGATTGAACCCAGGGACATTCTACCTCTGAGTTACACCTCCAGCCTGATTTTTTATTCTTTATTTTGAAACAGGGTCTCACTAAGTTGTGGAGAGCCTCACTAAGTAGCTGAGGCTGGCTGTGAACCTGCGATCCTCCTGTCTCAGCCTCCCAAGTACTGGGATTACAAGCATGTGCCACCATGCCCAGCTCGCAGTATTATTTTTATACAGTGTGTATCCTGTTTGTAAAAATAGATGGGCAGCTACTTCGGATAGGTGGGACATGTCTCCCATCTCTTTGAAACCTCATCAGCCATTAACTATTTCAAAAATGTAGCAAAATGTCATATATATATAGCACCTACTGTACTTGCCCATACCACACACAGTCTTTTGCTACAAAACAGAAGCTGGTTTGCCACATCTGAATTAGGTAATAACTTATTCACTAATAGGTGTGAACAATGCCGTATTATACTCCTCATATTAGGAAATCCACATTGGAGAGGTTTCAAGGCGTTCTCCTCTCACTTCTTCCCATGAAACCTTGGCTCTAGTAGAATGTGTTTTCTGTCCTTTACCTGCTTCTATTTCTAAGAGGTTCAGGAAAGGTAGAAATACACACGAAATCTTGAGCATGACGGTATCTCAAGTCTAAGAGAAACATGCCCTTTTCCTTTCCATCAGATAATAAAGAAAATAAGGAGAACTCATTGAGGGTAAAGTCATTTTGGCTGCTGTAGGTTTAGCTGCAGAAACACCATTCAGTTCATGGCACATGCCTGTAATCCCAGTACTTGGGAGGCTGAGACAGGAGAATCACAGGTTCAAGACCAGCCTCAGCAACATAGACCCTCATCAACTTAACAAGATCGTTAAAAAAAAAAAACTTAAATAAGGGCTGGGGGTGTAGCTCAGAGGTAGAACGTCCCTGGGTTCAATCCCCAGTACCAGAAAAAAAGTAAAAATAAACACCAACAAAATTCCCCAGGCCGGCCGCAGTGCCATGTTGAGGACACCTTCTCAACTCAGCTAGGAAAAACTCAGGGAGGAATACGGGAAGGAACAGAGGACAAAATGCTAGTAATCTGTTGGGAGTGTGCTAATGAAAATCAGAGAACAGATTAAAAAAAAAAAACAAAGCCCGTCCATCGCCTCTCTGGTTTCAGGGGCGCACTGCTCCCCGCCGCCTCCAGAAATGAGTCACTCCTTGCAGAACTGGTCACAGCTGAAGTTTAATCAGCTCCACAGACATCTCCCACACAAGGCCACCTGCTGCATCAAAGCGCAGAGAGGAGTGGGTTACGCAGGTGAGCAGGGCATGCACGGCGCCCAGGGGAGGGGAGGGAAGCAGATACACGCAGGCAGAGGGAAGTGGAGCCGTTGAGCAGCCCATGCAATCTGCTCCAGGGGAAGAGGTGGCTCCTGACGTCCAAGCCTGGGGATCCAACCGGGACAGGGCTCAAGGACCCCTTCTGCCACTACTCCCCACTGTCAGGCTCCTCGTCGCTGTTCTCCCCCAGGGGAAATTCCTTTGTGGACTTCTGGGTGGCGTACATCCGGGTATCCATGGGGCATTCCTGGTTCAGAATAGCCTGCAGCCAGAGGCGAGAAGAGAAGTCACCCACGTCTTTTTTTTTTTCTTTTTTTTTTGCGGTACTGGGGATTGAACCCAGGGGCATTCCACCTCTGAGCTACACTCTCAGCCCTATCTTTTATTCTTTATTTTGAAACAGGGTCTCACTAAGTAGCTGAGGCTGGTCGCAAATCTGGATCCTCCTGTCTCAGTCTCCCAAGTACTGGGATTACAAGGGTGCGCCACCACGCCCGGCCCACTGCCCGTCTTTGACCATCTCCCCAATCTCATCTCCCACTAGCATGTCCAGGTCTAGTGCTGCTGGAAAGACTCAAGAAGCAAGTCATCCTCCTTCTGCTTCCTGTCCATGCCCAGGCCTCCCAAGGTTTGTCCCTAGTCAAAACAAACATCTGATAGGCTTTTGTGTGTGCATGTGTGTGTGTGGAACTGGGGATTAAACCCAAGGGCATTCTACCTCTGAAGTATGCCCCCAGCCCTTCTTCTTATTTTTTATTTTGAAACAGGGTCTCTCTAGGTTGCTGAGAGTCTTGCTAAGTTGCTGAGGCTGGTCTCAAACCTGCGATCCTCCTGTCTTAGCCTCCCAAGTACTGGGGATTACAAGTGTGCACCACCACACCCGGCTTTCTGCTATGCTTTTAATTGAGTCCTAACAGTGATAGTGCAGACATAGTGGGAAGCCTGCTGAAATTGGCCCCACTCTCTATCACACCTTCTGGTCTACTTCTGTTCCTTGGGGCAGCTTCTACATAAATCCCTAACCCACACAGACCCTCAGGATACTCGTGCTATGATAAGAGGGAAGCACCTTATCAACTAAAATCATGTGGTGTGGATCTTTCCCCTGCAGTGTTTATATTTTAAAAGAGATGGCCCGGTAAGAATGAGGGCACACAGGCGGGCATGGTGGCACACACTTGTAATCCCAGTACTTGGGAGGCTGAGACAGGAGAATCTCAGATTCTCGGCCAGCCTCAGCTACTTAGTGAGGCCCTCCGCAACTTAGTGAGACCCTGTTTCAAAATCAAGAATAAAAAAATAGGGCTGGGGGTGTAGCTCAGAGGTAGAATGTCCCTGGGTTCAATCCCCAGTACTGCAAAAAAAAAAAAAAATGAGGGCACACTTTAATGGAAGGAAGGAAGGAAGGAAGGGCCCAGTGAAATTCTGCTCATTTAGGGAAAGGATACCTTGGTAATTCACACCTTCTAGTAACTACTGTAACTACTGGATGCCTTTGACAGTCCCCTGCCCCCAACTCTTTCTGAACTTCTAATTTTCCTTCTTTAGTTAAGATCCTCTTAACAGCAAGATATGAGGCTTAAAAGGAGGGGGGAGCGAAAAGGACACAGCCAGGCATGGTGGCACACCTCTGTGATTCCAGTACTTGGGAGGCTGAGACAGGAGGATCATAGGTTGGAGACCAGCCTCAGCAATTTAGCAAGACTCTCAGCAACCTAGTGAGACCCTGTTTTCAAAACAAAAAATAAACAGGGCTAGGGATGTAGCTTGGAGGTAGAATGCCCCTGGGTTCAATCCACAGTAACTAACACACACACACACACACACACACACACACACACACACACACACCACAAAGGAAAGATAAACATGAAAAAGGGATCAGGAAACCTAGCAGAGCAGAGAGAGGATCCCTGGAGGGAGGAAATGAGCATGAGATGAAAGGGATAGGCCAGACAATAGAAACAGGTGTGTGTTGTTGTTTTAGCACTCAGAGCCAGGGCCTCACCAGCTTCTCCTCCTTGGCTGGGGGGCTCCGCAGGAAGTAGCAGAGAGGCGCATAGGCGATGTTGATGACCCCGATGATGACCATGAGCCAGGGGAACCCGATGGCATGCACGATAGCGCCCCCGGTGGATGGGCCTGTGAAGAGAGCACGTTCACCAGTGTTCACCGAGCCTCGACCACTTGTAAGACACTCTGCTAGAGGCAGTGGGCGAGCCAGAGGATGTTACAAGGTAAATATCTCCACACCCCCGGAATGATCAGCCCTCCGGCTCCACCTCTACCTGGCCAACAGTAGGTAGAGGAGAGTGGGGGCACCGGGTCTGGGTGCTCCCCCCCACCACCAACGTACCTATAGCAAAGCCCATACAAAAAGCCACATCAGCAATGGCGTAGACACTGCCGTACACGGAGGTGTGGCGCAGGTCCACCAAGTGTCCCATGATGGGCATCAGAGAGGAATCCACCATGCCTGTGGCCGGAGCAAACAGGACACTGTCAGTCAACTGGACCCACCGCTGGCATCGCCCTCCCAGTCTCCTGCATTCGGCCCATTCCCTCGGCCTGCTTCCTCTCACCCAGCACCAACCCGTGTTCCAGGTGGGGACTGTGATCCCATCTGTCACCCCACTTCCATCCGCTCCCCTGCTCCCTCTGCCTTTCCACCTACCTCCTCTCATGAGAAAAGGAGGAGGGGCTGACCTGACCCAAAGCCGATATTCAAGGACCCCTCTTACCTATGGCAAAGCCAAGGCCTGCATTGGGACCAATGAGACCAAAAATACTGTGAGCCAGAGGAACCTACGAGGGGAAGGAGGAAGAGCTCGTCAGGACTCCGGCTGGGTCAGGCGGGGGAGGCCGCAAAGGGTCTTCACCTGAAATGCATTTATCACCCGTGTGCCACGTACATCCTCTCTTTGAATTCTCACACGTCCTTATGAAGAAGAATCTTTACCTCCATTTTAAAGCTATGAAAACTGGGCTGGTACCACTTGGGTTAAATGCCCGATCCAAAGTGACAGAGCTAATAAGTAGCAAGATCAAGTCTGAACCTCAGACTCAATTCATGATGCCATGAAAGTGATCTTTTTCTGTTCACGGACCCTTCCTCATCACCCTCTGTCTTTCTCCATCCAAATACACACTTCTGTTCCCATTATTCACCGAATGGAGTTACAACTATTTTCTGCTACTGACATCATTCCACAGCTATTATTTCAACCCTGAGCTTGGTAGCTACTGGAGCAAGAAGACACAATTAGCCAGAGGGACAGGTGGCATGCTTTGGGGGACCACCTCAGCAAGCTGCGAAGCTCACTCTCACTGCTCACAAACACCCACTGGAAGCCTTCCTTTCCTCTATGCAGGTTCCTGACCTCCCTGGGTACTTGTCACCCAAACCCTCCATCTCCTCAAAGGTTTAATGTACTGTTTAGTGGCTGATCACAGTTTTAGAGGTGATGCCTCAAGAGGATTAATATTTTCGTGTGTGTCATATTGGAGATTGAACCTCTGATTGTACCTCTGAGCTACACCCCAAGCCCTTTTTATTTTTTGTTTAGAAACAGGGTCTCACTAGGTTGCTGAGAGACTTGCTAAGTTGCTGAGGCTGGCCTGGAACCTGCGATCATGCTATCTCAGCCTCCCAAGTACTGGGATTACAGATGTGTGCCACCATGCCCGACTAAGAGGTGTTTATATTTATCAACAGTATTGGCTGAGATTCACTGAAGGCTCACTACATGCCGGACACTGTGCTGAAGTTTACGTGGGTTACCGCGACCACCCTGTGAGATGCTATCAGACTCCTCCCTACACAGATGAGGATACCGAGCAGAGAGAAGTGGTGTAAGTAGTTCAAAGTCCCCTAAATGGCAAGTGGCGAAGTCGGGCTGGAGACCTGAGCACATGCTCATCATCAGGACCCCCAGCCTGGCCTGAGCACTGTGCTCGGAGCCTTGCTCACCCCAAGCCTAGTGTGTTTATGATCCCCACCGGGAAGAGGAGAAAAGGAAGGCCTGAGAGCTTGGAGGGGGCTCTTGAAACTGGAAACACCTTTCTTTTTTACCAAATATTCTGGTGCCAGAAACCGAAGCATAAATGATGGCTTCTCTGTAACTTATGGGGGTCTGTCAGGGTGGGATAAATAAGTGGAGTCATACAGTGCACGTTGACTGGCTCTGGAAGTTGACACAATGTGTTTTACTTCCAATCCCCATTTCTAGAGCCTTGGACCTCTGGCTCTTTCTCTCCTTCCTCACCTTCCTTCGCCAGCATGCCACTCTGACTCTTCCCCAGTGCTCATTCCTTCCTGCTCAGAAACGGGTTTGCCAAAGATAAATGCTGGCGGGGATGTGGGGGAATAGGAACTCTGGGTTGCAAATTAGTTCAGCCACTTTGGAGATCAGTGTGGAGATTCCTCAGAAAATTGGGAATGGATCCACCATATGATCCGGCTATACCACTCCTGGGTATCATTCCAAAGGGAATGAAATCAGACTATTATAGTAATGTATGCATATCCATGTTTATAGCAGCACAATTCACAATAGCCAAATTATGGAACTAACTTAGGTGTAATCCAGATGAATGGATTACAAAATTATGGGATATATGCACAATGGAATTCTACTCAGCAATCAAGAAGAACAAAATTATGTCATTTGCAGGAAAATGGATGGACCTGGACAGCATTATGTTAAGTGAGATTAGTCAGTCACAGAGAGTGAAGGGTCATATGTTTTCTCTCATATGCAGAAGCTAGGGAGTCATCGTGATACCAGAGGGGCTTCAGATAATGGAGGAGAAACTTCAGTGGCGCCAGGGAGGTGTCTAGGGGAAGGCCGGGGAGAATCAATGAAGCAATCACTTCCATTGACATTGCATATATATATGTGATAATACCAATGTCAACCTCAATACCCTGTATGGGGGAAGGGGGAAGTGGGTAGGGAGCCAGGGGAAAGCCCACCAAGTGCTGTGTGCATGTATGTCACCATCACTATGAACTCCATTATGATGTGAAACTATAATGCACCAATAAAAGTATAAAAAAACAGGTTTGTTTTAACAGTCCTTGCCAAGTGAACCCTCTGCTCAAAAGTGGTCTTTTTTTGGGGGGGGGTACTAGAGATTGAACCCAGGGGCATTCTACCTGTGATCCTCCCGTCTCAGGTTCCCAAGTACTGAGATTACAGGCATGCACCACCATGCCCGGCTAAGAGGAGTCTTTAAATGTCTGAGTTTCTCTCTCTCTTAACTGAGCCTCATTGTACTTACGCAGAGCAAGCTGGTCCCTACTACCACCATCCCGATCAGGGAGCACAGCCACCTGGAAGGAAAGCACCATCAACAAACAGTGCGCAGGAGAGAACCTGTCCTCCACCACCCCAGACCCACCACCCTGGCCAGCGCTATCCTCCTGGTTCCAGCAACCCCTCAGGACAGGAGAAGGTCAGCACATCTTTCCATGACCAGTTTGTACCCAGGTCTGTCCCCATCCTTCCTTGCTTGCTCTCCTTCCTGGCTCCATGCCTCCTTCCATACTAGAGGCAGGGGGAGTGAGGTGGGACATATTCTTGCTTCCCTTAGAAGAGGAATCCGCTGCTTCAGAAGGCACTCAACCCCTGGGGCTGCCCTTAAACTCGATGGCTGCTGTTTGCCAGTTCAGGCTGCCTCTTACCTATTCTATTTTTTTTCACTTTTATAAAAATGTATTTTATTTTAAAACAAGTTTATAAAAGTAGAAGTCAATACAAAAATACAGATTACTCTGACATGTTGGCAAAATAGCTTATGGCTGAACTTGAATTTGGAAGTTACAGGTACTGTATGTTTGAGGGCATCCGGAAGTCAGAGTCCAACCAGATCCTACCAGCAGCCCTTAGCACTAATCTGTAAATAATAATTTCTACCTATTCTATTTGATTTGGTCTTAGAGATCCATCTCAAACCCCACAAAAATGACCAAATTTTTTCTCATCTCTAATTTCCTATGGAAGTACTTCTTAACTTATTTTTTAAATCTTTGTGCTGACTCACAAAGATAAAATTTAAGCTATAGTTACAGTAGTAGAGGAACAGAAATGTGGACATATACTTCTTGGGTCCCAATCCTATTCCCTCGGTGGCTTCTGGGGTCCCTCTGTGGAATTCCCTAAGGTTCCATGGAACACAGTTTGACAAACACTGCCCCAAAATACCTACTACCTTTTTCATAGCTGTTTTCTGTTGCAGTTAGGTTGTCTCTTCAACTGGGTAGCAAACAGCTATAAAGTAAGGATTGCCCCTTATGTATCCACTGTCTCTCCTACGGCAACAGGTCAAAACCATGCTTTCTCATGATTCCCCCATCCCCCAACCCCCTCCTCCCAGTGGGCAGTTTTAATCAGTATGTACTTGTCCTAGACTTTCAATATCAGAGAAGCTGTCCATCCCAAGCACAGGGACAACCTCAAAGGGCTCTCCCAGTTCACATTCCTGTCATCCTTCCCAGGTCCCCAGGCTACATACCGACCCATCTTGTTGGCCAACACACCAAAGAGGTTGGTGCCAATGAGGTAGGACACACTGGCAGGCAAGAAAGCCAGACCTGCGGAAGGAGACACTTACCTTAGGACATGCCCAAGTTAATCGAAAACATCTTGTTCCTATAAAATAGTGAAGTCCCCCTGTTGTCTTCCAGGATCCCTAAACCATTTTGTTGTATGGTTTGGAGATCCTTGTGCAAACCCAGAGCAGAAGTCAGAGGACCCCACATCTCTGCTTTCCTCAGGAGCAGGGCTCTGTTTAGCCTCAATACATTTAATGTGCTTCCGGCTCTCAGTCTTTCTGACAAATGACCCTAATGAGCCACTGACATATATAAAATATACTTGATTATCACCATGAGGACATGAGCTTCAGAAAAGACATGCCTACTTCCTGAGTAGTAAGACCCTGCTATGCATTTACCTGCCCTGATATTGCTCTGCTAGTGAGCGTGGGTAAGTTACTAAAACATCCTTAGTCTTGGTTTCCACATCTGGAAAAAGAAAAGTTGTATCATACCAGGTTCCAGTGAGGAGCAAATTAGATAAGGCAGTACGGTATTTTGCCAAGTGAAGTTCTAGGCACATGGCTTTGTGTTTTCTAAAGTCCCTTTTTCTGATCTGTATTTTCTAAAGTCCCTTTGTGTGGTGTAGAGTGAAGTGTTCTGAACCTACGGGCTTTGGGGCCACACAGTTTTGGGTTCAAATTGTGGACTGGCCACTCACGAGCTCTGTGACCTTGGGCAATTTACTCACTGTCTCAGAGTCTCATTTGTTCGTTCATTCCTTTAATGAACTCTTTCCATGTGCCAGGTATTCCTGGAGGTAGGAATAGGGCAGCAAAGAAGACAGGCAAAATTGTAGCTCTCAGAAAACTCAAATTCCAGGGGAGGGAGACAGACAATAAATAGCTAAATAAGTAAAAAATAGAATTTTTAAAAGTGGTAGTACTGTGAAGGAAATGTAATATGGTGATATAGCAGAGTGACTGAGAAGAAGAGCTCCTGTGGCTTTGATGGGTCAAGGCAAGCCTCTTTAGTCAGATGTGGTGGCATAAGCCTGTAATCCCAGTACTTGGGAGGCTGAGACAGGAGGATCACAGGTTCACAGCCAGCCTCAGCAACTTAATGAGGCCCTCCACAACTTAGTGAGACCCTGTTTCAAAATAAAAATTAAAATAGGGTTGGTGGTATAGCTCAGAGGCAGAATCCACCTGGGTTCAACCCCCAGTAACACTAACACGCGTACACACACACACACACACACACCTCTTTGAGAAGGTGGCATTTAAGCTGAGATCTTGGCAACCAACAGAGAGCATTTCGTGTGTGTGTGTGTGTGTGTGTGTGTGTGTGTGTGTGTGTGCACGTGTCCTAATGCAAATGCAAAAGCTTAAAGAAGAAACCACTTAGACTGTTCTAGGAATAGAAAGGATGACATGTAGCATAAGCACGTGAGCAAAGTGGACAGTGAGGAGCTTTAGAGAGGAATGACATGGTCTGATTTGTATTTTGTAAAGTCCCTTAAAAGAATGGGTCCACAAGTGGACAGGGAGTGGGCGGAAGCCAGAAGACTGTCAGCCAAGGAGAAAAGCAACACAGCCTCAGGTTGGAAGTCACAATGGAGAGAAGTGAACAGCACTGGAGGTGTTTGGAGGGCAGAGTTGGTGGAATTGTCTGTTGGATCAATATGGATACCGTGGGAGTGGGGAGAGAAGCAGAAATAAGGATACAATAGGGTTCTTTTTTAATCCGTTGGGTAGTGGAGATGGGGAAGACTGGTGGGTGAGGAAAGAGCTAGTGGTGGAGGGACATGAAATGTGAGACACTTATCAGAGATATAGCTATATATACAAGTCTAGAGCTCTGAGGAGAGGTCATAAACAAAGATACAAGTTTGGTCCTCATTGGTTTATACATCGTTCTTAAAGCCATGGGAATGGATGGAATCACCTACAAAAGACCAGATAAAGAAGAACAGAGATCCAAAGAGAGGCGCTCCTGCCTTTGAAAGTTAGCAAGGGAGGAAAAGATAGCAAAGGTGGTGAGGAGTAGCCGATGAAGTGGATGAGAGGTGACAGAGTCCAGAAGGCAAGGAGGAGCCTGGCCTTTGATGATAGCTGGGATGCTTCAACCTTGCTTAGAGAGAAGGCAGAAGGTGGGCACAGTGCAGTGACGTGGGTACATTTAATGATAGAAATCGAGCTCCTTTCTCATTGCTTCTCCTTTTCAATGACTAAGGTGCAAAGTCAACAGCTGGGGATGATGAAGGTGAAGGGATGGGAGCATATAAGAAGTAGGAATGGGCCAGGCGTGGTGGCGCACGCTTGTAATCCCAGTACTTGGGAGGCTGAGACCGGAGGATCTGGGTTCGTGGCCAGCCTCAGCTACTTAGTGAGGCCTCCGCAACTCAGTGAGACCCTGTTTCCAAATAAACAATAAAAAATAGGGCTGGGGGGCGTAGCTCGGAGGTAGAATGCCCCTGGGTGCAATCCCCAATACCGCAAAAAAAAAAAAGAAGTATGAATGGAGAAGTATAGAATAGTCATTGTGGAAAGTGGGAAGGAGCAAATAACTAGGGACTTATAGAAAGATTGCTAAATAATGTGAAAACATACTTTAGATTTTTATCATAAATGTAAGGTGAGACCAACAGCCTGATTGTGTGTGATAATAATTCCTACAGCCCCATGCAACTGCTCAGGTGTAGACAAGGAATACCAAGTAGACAGGTTTACCAGGGTGAAGACTTAGCCAAGTGACAACCTCAGAGGCAGAGAGTGGTTTCGAAGGAGTCGCATCAGTGATGGAGTGTGGAGTCCAAGCTGAGTATAGAAAGGAGGACATGAGTAGTGATAGAAAAAGACCCGAGGCCAATGGATTGCTGATCTCAGTGAAGCCAAAACTGACACAGGAACACTAGACCACCTGAGTAAGGAATACGAAAGGTAATACTGCTTGACTGGAACTGGGATTTCAGAAGCAATATAATTAATAGTGATGTCAAGGTCCAGGGTATATGTAGGATTGATTAGTTAAAGTGAAGGAAAGAAAAAAAGGTCATTGTAAGAGAGTAGACTAAGGAAGCGAGGGGCATAGATGCTGGGAGAGTTACCCACCTAGATACTGGAATCATTAAAAATGGTGACAGGAGTGGTAGAGAAAAGAATAGGTTGTGGTGGCTTTAATGCATGAAGATGGGCAACTAAGAGGTCAGTAGATGATTCGATGAAGAAGGTGAGGTCACACTTTATCAGCATGGTTTTTAAAGAAGTCAGTGTCTTTGAACGAGAACAGAGAAGATAGGCTTTGGAACCAGCAAAGAAGAGCAAGGCCTGGAGGAACACAGACTTCTATCAAGAGGGCTGCAGGAGAACTATAGTCTCAGGAAGTATCCAGAGCTCAGCAAGGGCAAGAAGATGAAGGAGGTGTTCAGAGAAGAGGAGAAAGCACGGGGACACTTGCCAATGACAGAGTTCCATGGAGTCCAGCATTTGGACAGGGACTGGAAAATTGGGTCAGATTAAGAAATTTCTAAAATAAGGGGATGCTATAGTTTAGATATCGTTTGGGTGTGTCCCTCTAAGGTTCATGTGTTGGAAGACTGGTCCTCAGTGTGGTGGTGTGGGAGATGATGGGCCCTTTAAGAAGTGGGGTCTAGTGGGAGGTCCTTCAGTCATTGGGGGAGTGGCCATTGGAAGGTATTAAGGTAGCTCTTGAGGGACTCCTGAGCTCTCTTGAGAGTGAGTGTTTGTTTGTTTGTTTGTTTGTTTGTGGTACTGGGGATTGAACCCAGGGGCATTCTACCTCTGAGCTACACCCCCAGCCCACCCTATTTTTTATTCTTTATTTTGAAACAGGGTCTCACTAAGTTGCGGAGGGCCTCACTAAGAAGCTGAGGCTGGCTTCGAACCTGCAATCCTCCTGTCTCAGCCTCCCAAGTACTAGGATTACAAGCGTGCGCCACCACGCCTGGCAGAGTGAGATGTTGTAAGAGTGAGCATGGCGTTAGCATTCATCGCTGGCTTCCTTGACGATGTTACACTTTGCCCCCACAGGGGTCATTTCCACTGCCATAGAGCCAGCACTATGCTGACTGGACTCAGCCTCCAAAACTCTGAGCTAGATAAGTTTCTTAATAAAGTCAGCCTGTTAGCCGGGAGTGGTGGCGCACACCTGTAATCCCAGTACTTGGGAGGCTGAGATAGGAGGATCGCAGGTGGAGACCAGCCTCAGCTACTTAATGAGATCTTCTGCAACTTAGTGAGATCCTGTTTCAAAATAAAAGAATAAAATTGGGCTGGGGGTGTAGCTTGGAGGTAGAATGCCCCTGGGTTCCATCCCCAGTACCACACACACAAAAAAAGTCAGCCTGCCTCAGGTATTTTGTTATAGTAAAATAAAAGTGCTCTAATGCAGGGGATAGGCTGGCTGTGAGGCTTGCTTCAAGGTGAAGCTGCATATCCAGCACGCTGCACAGTGCCTGACCCAGAGTAAGTGCCCCCCAAGCACCAGGCTCGATTGTCTTCGTCGTAGCCAGTGAGTGACCTCAACCCAGGCTTCCCGCTCCAATGCCGGGTGTTCCCCCTGTCCCGCCCCGCCAGTGTGGCAGCACAGATGGCTCTGGCAGAAGGACCTGCTTGGAATCTGCAGGGTGAGTTTCCTTGGGTCTCACTAGCCCTCTCTGCACCTCTCTGGACCCACAGGAAGCAACTTGGTCCAACAGAAAGCATCGCACCCATGACAGCTGAGCCCAAAGTCAACAATCCACCTTCCCCGCTGATGACTTGTTTGCTTTTAATATTCTTCTATGGAGTAAAAGTGAAGCCTATCTTAGCGTATCTGTTTATCTGCACGGGTGGCAATCTTTTTCAAACCGTATCTTTTTGTTTGTGTTTAATTGCTTTTAAAAATCTAGAGATTGTAACTACTCAATTGTTTATCTGATATATAGAAACAGGTGCCTCTGGAAAGCTCGCTGGCCTAGTTACACCTCCTTGACATCATTGTAAACGGTGTGAAATTTGCTAAGTGAATTTCCCTCGATCTCTGTTCATTCAGACCTGGCCAGAGCTCGTATGTCAGCAGCGCTTTGTGCTCCAGACCGTGTGTCTGTCAACACCTGCATTTCACAGCATGTCTTCAGGGGGTGGCGGATTACCCGCAGCTGCAACTATCAAGATGATTTAAACACAAACAATTTTGAAAATAATAATTCTTATTGACTGAGTATATTCCATGCACTGTGCTAATCCATGTAGAACTAATACATCAATCAAAACAACTCTGAAAATTATCTTCATT
This sequence comes from Glis glis, assembly GCA_004027185.1. NCBI lineage: Eukaryota > Metazoa > Chordata > Mammalia > Rodentia > Gliridae > Glis > Glis glis. The sequence continues at coordinate 3,438 of PVJS01032755.1, read as the reverse complement.
TTTGCAAGTGAGAAAAGTAGAGTTCATGAGACTCTCAGCAACTTAAGGAGATCCTGTTTCAAAACTAGAAGTAAAACTAGAAGTACTGGGATGACAGGCACGGTGGCGCACGCCTGTCATCCCAGTACTTGAGAGGCTGAGACAGGAGGATCACAGGTTCAAAGCCAGCCTCTGCAACTTAGCGAGACCCTGCTTCAAAATAAATAAATAAAATAGGGCTGGGGGTGTAGCTCAGAGGTAGAATGCCCTTGGATTCAATCCCCAGTACCACAAAAGAAAGAAAGAAAGGAAAGAAGAAAGGAAGGAAGGAAGGAAGGAAGGAAGGAAGGAAGGAAGGAAGAAAGGAAGAAAGGAAGGAAGGAGATATAAAATAGGGCTGAGAGTGTAGCTCAGAGGTAGAAAATGACCCTGGATTCAATCTCCAGTACCACAAGAACAAAAGCAAAAAAAAAAAAAATAGAGTTCAAAGAGATGAGATAATTTATCCAATGTGACAAGTTAGTGGCCGGGTCAGAATTCAAGCTCAAGTGGACCAGTTTCCTACGCCCAGACTACTTTCTGCCTTTGGGGACAGTTCCCAGCACCTGATGGGCCATGTGGCAAAGGCCGCATCACAGAGCACACACCACGCTCAACAGCGCTGTCGCCTTTGCTCCTCCCAGCAACCTGGAGAGATGCTCTTCATGTAGACAGGTGGTTTTCACAGTGCGGTCTCTGGCCAGGTGTATATATCACCCGGAGGCTCACGAGGAATACCGACTTGTTTTTCCTGACTTGCTGGCTGGGGCCCTGCGTTCCGTCTTAACAAGCCCTCTGGGTCCCTCTGACATCATCGCTGGAGAACCTTTAATGTTAGACTATGGACTCAGAGAGCACTAGGGAAAGCTATGACGGGTGCTGTGACTGGTAACTGAGTCACTGGTAACTGAGGCTGGAGGCTGGCTGCTGGGGAAGGACTGGCTCATGCTGCAGCTGCTCATGGGTACCAGGAGCCCGAATGGCCAGAGCCCCGGGCAGAGGGTGCATTATCTGCACTGAGCACTGACTAACTCGATTAATTGTCATGGTCAGAGGCAGTTTCAGCCCAGAAAAAAAAAAAAAATTCAATTTGAGGCTAGCAGTGCAGCTGGGAGCCTTACTTAGAATTGTCCCCTAAAAAATTAGATTTAGTGCTTTCTATTGTGTGGTGAGCTGTATCAGGTTCTTATCAGCTTCCCCTCTGGCCATAAACCTCTCCTCCCTGCAGTGACTGAGCCATTTGCACGTAGCCATCTCTGTCCCCTTTCCTCAGGCTTCTCAGAAGGAGCCAGGGCCTCTTCTCTAAGCTCAAATGAGTCACAAAGTCTCCAAGAAGCAGAGGCGGCTGGAGGCCTCTTTCCTGGACCCAGAACTTTCCCCGGGGATACAGAGCGCAACACCTTCCCTAGGTGACAGCTATAGTGCATCTCTTTAAGCACCTTTTTAGAGGTGAAAAGACAGGAAAAGGGGATAGGGAGTTGAAGAGAGGAAAGTATGGATGGTGACAGGCACACACTGTGCATAGGACAAAGTATTTCCTTATCTATGTCATTTATTCCTACAATTAGCATGGGTGATAATGGTGGTGCATATTAATCCTGTGCATGGTACAAAGCATTTCCACACCCATGTCATCTATTCCTACAGTTTCCCTTTGAACTAGATAGTTATTTGGTGCTCATTGCAGAGATGAGAAAGGTGATTTGCACAAGTTTACACAGTTAATCAATGGAACTGAAACAAAACCCTAGGTCTTTTAACCGGAAATCTTTTTTTTTTTTTTTGCGGTACTGGGGATGGAACCCAGGGGTATTCTGAGCTACACCCCCAGCCCTATTTTTTATTCTTTATTTGAAAACAGGGTCTAAGTTGCAGAGGGCCTCACTAAGTAGATGAGGCTGGCCATGAACCCGGATCCTCCTGTCTCAGCCTCCCAAGTACTGGGATTACAAGCGTGCGCCACCACGCCCAGCTAACTGGAAATCTTTAATGGTTCCACCACGTAGCTAAGTGTGTGACCTCTCCATAGCCCCCTTCCCACTCCCCACCCATCCTTTCTCAGGCTGCTTCTCTGAAGGACTACCCACCCACTTGGGCTTGTGGGCATCAAAGGTAGTTCTGTGAAGGAAGCATATTGTCCCTCTACGACACTGATGGTCTGGTCGGGATGCTTCTTGACTACCTGAGAACGAGCCCACAGCACCCGCCTCCTGCCCAGGCCAGAGGTGGGGACCGAGGTCACTTACCTAGCTGCCACTCCGGGGAGCACATGGTCTGCATCATCCAGATGGGCAGTGTGGGCTCCAGCATGGCCACTCCCATGTTGGCAAAGCAGATGGAACCTGGGGAGACAGTCCTGTGAGCCACTGTGTGGCCTGACACCCAGATCCTCCCAAGCTGGAGGGAGCCCCTCGCCAGCTTACCTGCAGCTACCAGGATATAAGGGTCTTTGAGAAGCATAAGGAGTGGAGTCCCCTTGGCACTCTGAGAACAGGGACAACAAAAACTTCCGTTTGTATAGCGTTTACATCCCTCTTACTTTCACAGAACCTGAGAATGTGCCCACAGGACCGGAGAGACCATCTACATCAGCTCCTTTACTGGGGGAACCAGGAAAGCCAAGTCCAGGGAGAGAAAGTGACATCTCAGCATGAGCGGGAGGCAGAGCCTGCCCTGTGCAAGGCGGGCATGCGCGGTCACAGGGAGAGCGGCAACCATTCCAGATGTGAGCCCTGCCTCCCAGTGACTGTCGGCCAGGTCAGAGGGAATGGTACCAAGGCCGGGGCCGGACAACAGGTGCTCCAGGAGCTTCCCACTAGACCTTTCTGGCAGCAAGGTCTGTCCCAGGAGAACCACTGACAGAGTGCTACATCTCAGGGGACAGCAAAGCTCCTGCAGCTCTGCAAACTGTCTGAATTCTTCCTTCTCAGCATTTCGAGCTGGACTGGTATAACAGAGGAGCTTGAACACCCGGGTAAAAATTCCAGCCTAAACAACCAGTTCTAATTTCCCCTCCCTCATGACAGACCCATGTCCCAGCTACAGGTGGCCACCCCAGTCTCCTTCCATCCACCCAACAGTCCCTCCACTATCACAGTTACCTTCATTAAACTCCCTTCTTCCTCATTTCAATGTTCCTCCTCCTACCCACTCCTCAAGGTCAAGCTCAATTGGATCCCTTTTTTCCACAATGTTCCCTGACTCAGTAGCCAGAACTTCTCTTTTTTTTTTTTTTTGCGGGACCGGGGATTGAACGCAGGGGCGTTCTACCTCCGCGCTACACCCCCAGCCCTATTTTTTATGCTTTATTTTGAAACCGGGTCTCACGAAGTTGCAGAGGGCCTCACTAGGTAGAGAGAGAAAGACAGAGAGAGACAGACAGACAGAGAGAGAGCAAGAGCTGAGGCTGGCCGCGAACCG
>PVJS01032754.1:0-22581 GCA_004027185.1 Glis glis | reverse complement strand
TTAATTCTCATGATTTTCTAATAGGCATCTTAGAAATGAGAAGCAACATAATCAATGTTGATGTTAAAAATTTCCTGGAAAATATGGTATTTCTTGAGTTTAAGTAAAGTAACTATAGATTCACATAAATACTGGCACTGTCCACAAGTTATAAGATAGTAGTTGAACACATGTGTCTACATTTTCCTAATCTTAAACATCTCTGGTGCAATATTAGCTTATTGATCTCTATAATCAGTATAAGAGTCTTAGAAATTTAATTAAACTTTTTTGAGAAAGTGAGCCAAGCTTTTTATCACAAAAATATTAAGCTAATGTGGTGACACATGCCTATAATCCCAGTACTTAAAGGCTGAGACAGGAGGATTGCAGGTTCAAGAACAGTCTCAGCAGTGTAGTAAGAGTCCCAGCAACCTAGTGAGACCCTGTTTCCAAACAAAAAATTTTAGCAAAAGGGCTGAGGGTGTGGCTCAGAGGTAGAATATCCCTGATTTCAATCCCCAGTATTAAAAAATATATGCTAATGTTGTATTACACTGTGATGAGATTAGGAAAAAGATATTACACCTCTGTAATTTCAAGGCTTTGCCATATTTTGAAATATTGATATCCTCCTTTATAGTTATATACCAGTTATTAAAGTTCTTTATGTAGTTTTTAAGCCCTCTGTGCCTCATTCTTTCTTTAAATGCCAAGGCTCCCAACTTAAGTTAGGTAAACTCCTTCCTTCCTTTCCTCCTTCCCTCCTTCGCTCCCTCCCTTCCTTTCTTGTACTGGGGATTGAACCCAGGGTGTATTACCAGAGTCATATCCTCAGCCTTTTTATTTTTTATTTTTATTTTTTGCGGTACCAGGGATTGAATGCAGGGGCGTTCTACCTCCGCGCTACGCTCCCAGCCCTATTTTTTATACTTTATTTTGAAACTGGGTCTCACGAAGTTGTGGAGGGCCTCACTAAGTAGAGAGAGAGAGAGAGACAGGGAGAGAGAGAGAGAGAGAGAGAGAGAGCTGAGGCTGGCTGTGAACCCGGATCCTCCGATCTACGCCTCCCAAAGTACTGGGATTACAAGTGTGCACCACCACGCCCGGCTTTATTTTTTATTTTGATGGTCTCACTAAGATGCTGAACCTGGCTTCATATTTGTGATCCTCCTGCCTCAGCCTCAGCTGGGATTTCAGGTATTAGCCATTGTGCCAGGCAACTTTTTTCTTTAGAGCTAGAACTCCAACTGTAACAAGGAAGATTTCCTTCAGAAACCAGCTCATTAAAGTCACTGGGAGTTCAGTTTTTTTTATTGTACTGTGGATTGAACCTAGTGCCTTTTACATGCTAAGCATGAGCTTTACCAGTGAGCCACATTCCCAGCCCTCAATTTTTATTTTATTTTATTTATTTTTTTTGCAGTACTGGGGATTGAACCCAGAGGCATTCTACCTCCGAGCCATACCCCCAGCCCTATTTTTTATATTTTATTTTGAAACAGGGTCTCACTAAGTTGCAGAGGGCCTCACTAAGTTACTGAGGCTGGCTGTGAACCCAGATCCTCGGGTCTCAGCCTCCCAAGTACTGGGATTACAAGCATGCATCACCACGCCCGGCAAATTATTATTTTATTAGTGCATTGCAATCATACATCTTGAAGGATTTCAGGGTGGTTGATGTGTACATGCACTCATCAGTCAATTAGCCCTCCCCATTTCCCACCCCCTGCCTCTCCCATCCCTCCTTCCCATATTCAGCATACTAGTTGACTTTGATATCTTTGTGTATGTCCATCCTGTGTACCAGTTTGTTTCCCTCTCCTTCCCTCCCGTCTCCCCCAGTTAGTTCACCTTCTTCGCTCATCTGAGGTTTTCTTTCTTTGTCTGGAGTCCCTCCTGTGTGGGGTTGTGGCTCATCCTCCCATAACCTCAGTACTGGGGTACTCCGGGGTGGGGCTGGGGGCTCACCTGCCCGGCGTCCTCAGTGCCGGAGTGAGGGGTTCTCTGGGGGCGGGGCCAAGGGCTCACGCACCCCACATCCCCAGCGCCAGGGGAGGTCTCTGGGGGTGGGGCCCAGGGCTCACCCACACCACATCCCAGGCACTGGGGGGAGGAGTTCTCTGGGGGTGGGGCCAAGGGCTCATCCACCTCATGTCCCCAGCGCTGGGGGGGGTCTCTGGGGGTGGGGCTGAGGGCTCACCCACCCTGTGTCCCCAGCACCAGGGGGTCTCCAGGGGTGGGGCCAAGGGCTTACCCACCCCATATCCCTAGCACCTGGGGGAGGGGTTCTCCAGGGGTGGGGCTGAGGGCTCACCCACCCCGCCTCCCCAGTGTCAGGGGAAGGGGTTCTCTGGGGGCGGGGCCAAGGGCTAGCCCATTCAATGTCCCCAGCGCCGAGGTGAGGAGTTCTCTGGGGGTGGGGCAAGGGGCTTGACTGCCCCACGTCCTCAGCACTAGAGGGAGGGGTTCTCTGGGGGCAGGGCCGAAGGCTTGCCCGCCCCGCATCCCCAGTGCAGGTGGTCTCTGGGGGCGGGGGCGGGGGCTGACCCACCCATGTTCTCAGTGCTGGGCTGCTGGGGAGGGGGCCATGTCTCATCTACCTATGTCCTCAGTTCTGGGGTGTTCCAGAACGGTGTTGGGCTGCTCATGAGGGGCCGTGGCTCACTGGCTCATGTTCTCAGAGTTGGGCTGCTCCTGTGTATGGCCACCTCTTTTTTGTCTCTCCTCATTGCACTCGTTGCGGGAGTGGAGGCTCACGGCCCATCCCTTGAAACCATTGTTGTTGTAGGTGTGGGTCTGGATTGACTTGGGCTTCATCATGTTCTGGAGTTGATCAGTTTCAATGGTGGTCTATAGTTGCTGTTTTCACAAGGATCTGCTGTCTCTTTGCTGTTGGTCTCCGGGAGTCATGGTGTAGGCATGGCGCCGCATAGATGGCGCCTTCGCCTCCACTCTCCACTTACCAGGTGAAATGCGTGGAGTTCTGTTTAGCCCCCGCTCTGTCTGTTGCCTTGCACTCCGCTGTTCTTCGGCTCTCTTTGTTTTGTTGAGTTTTGTTTGCACCACTTTTCTTGTTAAGGAGCAGTCGTCCCGCCAGTTGATTTCCAAGTTTCGGAGTGCCGGTGACACGCTGCCTCCCTTTATCTCATTCAGCTGTGTTCTCATTGTTGGGTGGCTCCGGGGGGCCATGCCATGTCCGTCATGTCCTCAGTGCTGTGGTGTTCTGTGCCGGTGCTAGGCTACTCCAGGGGGACCGTGTTTTACCCGCTCGCTTTCTCGATGTTGGGCTGCTCCTGTGCCTGGCCGCTTCATCTATGTCTCTCCGCGTCGCTTTCTTTGCGGGGGCTGAGGCTCGCATACCACCCTTTGCAGTCGTCACCATTGTAGGTGTGGATCTGGTTCGACTTAGGCTTCATCGTGGTCCGATATCGACTGCTTTCAATGGTGGACTATAATCGCTGGTTTCACAAGAATCAGCTGTTTCTTAGCTAGAGGATTCTGGGAGCCATGTAGCTCAGCCAAGATGGCGCCTTTGTCTCCACTCCCCGCTTACCAGGTGAAATGCTTTGAACTCCCTACTGCCCTCCGCTCCGTCCTCTCATTCTGCTGCACTTTGGTTCTCATTGTTTGTTGAGTTTTGGCTGCCCTACTTTTCTTTTCAAGATGCAGTCTTCCCACCGGCCGAGCTCCGAATCTCAGAGCGCCGGCAACACGCTACCTCTCGCTATCTCGCCATCTTGGTTTCCCCAAGTATTGAGTTTTTGAATTTTAAATTTGTCACAGTGTTCTATCAGAACAGGAACACCTGTATACTTAAAATACTTTATAAACTTAATTTGAAAATATTTTGCATTTAACCTCTCTCAGATGAAATATTCCTAGAAAATACACATAATGACCGATTTTTACAACCCACTGAAAAGATTGACCAATGGATAATTGAAGTTTTGTTTTTCTGCTTTGTCACTCCATATAGTTATTAAAATCATAATAAAATTTCTCCAAAGGTGCCACTGCAATTCTGAATAATGTTTAGTGTAAACAAAAGCCCACCTCTTTGTGTAGCCACAAAAGTTAGTATACATAGCAGAGGCCTCGGTTCCCATAAGGATGGGTGGTGGTGTTATTGCCTGTATCAAAATCACAGTCACCCCGCTTACCCAGAGCATATACCATAGTTTTTCCTACTGCCAAAAGACCTCTTGACCATGACTGACCTGATGTGTATGAGAACAGACTGAGGAGATAACAGCACTTGCTTCTCTTGTCATACTCAAGAGGAAAAAACTGCCAACAAATAAAATCTGAAAACTACACCTACTCCAGCGTTACCATCACCTCAAGGAAGTTTGCTGGGCAGAACTAGAAATACAAAATCAGTTGTGAGTTGTAGAACCTCAAATAACCTCTATGAAACAAAATCAACTTAGTGAAGGCCCCTGGAGCTATTGAAGGGAAAGAAGGTAAACTTATTTATTTGCCAGGCATTAAAACACAAAAGGAAGGCATTCATTTAGTTGTTTACTAAGTGGGAAGAAGCAGGAACTTTTAAGTGTTAGGAAAGAGTGGTTATGCCAATTCTAATATTTATTATAATTATACTAGTTATAATAATTCAGTAATAGTTGAAAATAGCATTCTGTATAGGGTGCAATAATTCTGGGCTATAGATGTGCACACAGTTCTAATAAGTCTGATTATTCATTGGTCAAGAAAAGCGTGTTTAGGTAGGTACACCTAAGATCTATTGTAGTTTCGGAAATTGCTCTGTCATTGATTGCCTTTAGCTGACTAGATCCAGTTGTGATGAAACAATACATCCGATAGTAACATTGCCCACACAAGAGGTGCTGTGTAGGAAAGCTTTCTTTCTTTGTTTTTGGGTAGTGTGTGTGTGTGTGTGTGTGTGTGTGTGTGTGTGTGTCACTGGGGATTGAACCCAGGGCCTCATGCATGTTAGTCCAACCCTCTACCACTAAGCTCCATTGTCAACCTGAAAATGTTTCTTTTGTACTGGTTTCTAGGAAGCGATACATTAACTATGGGAATTAGCAGGGTTTAGAGATGGGTAGGGGGCACCAAGAGGAAGCATATTTTAAGACAGTGGGGACCTCGGCTGTGTTTGTGTTGTACACTGCTGAGGGCCTGCTGCCTTGTCACTTAGTGGACAGACTCCAGTTCATGTATTTCACACACTTTTGTGTGTGTGTTTGTGGTACTGGGGATTGAACACAGGGGAGTTTTACCTCCAAGCTACTCCCCCAGCACAATTTTATTTTTTATTTTGAAACTGGGTCTCACTAAGTTGCTGAGGCTGGTCTCAAACCTGTGATCCTCTTGTCTCAACCTCCCAAGTACTAGGATTACAAGTGTGCGCCACCACGCCCAGCATGTCTCACACACTTTAACTGCACATGTGTTTGCAATTGCTTGTTCATTTGCTCTTCCTCGTTTTTTTTTTTTTTTTTTTTCCTGTGTGTGTGGTACTAGGGATTGAACCCAGGGGCATTTTACCTCTGAGGTACACCCTCAACCCTTTTGATCTTGAAACAGGGTCTTGCTACATTGCTGAGGGTCCCTTGAACCTGTGGATCCTCCTGTCTCAGCCTCTCAAGTATTACAATCATGCACCACTGCACCTGGCTCTTTTTGTTTTGTTTTTGTGGTGCTAGGGATTTTTTTTTTATTTTGCGGTACTGGGGATTGAACCAAAGGGCATTCTACCTCTGAGCTACACCCCCGGCCCCATTTTTTATACTTTATTTTGAAACCGGGTCTCACGAAGTTGCCGAGGGCCTCACTAAGTAGCTGAGGCTGGCCGCGAACCCGGATCCTCCGGTCTCAGCCTCCCAAGTACTGGGATTACAAGCGTGCGCCACCACGCCCGGCTGTGGTGCTAGGGATTGAACTCGGGGGCATCCTACCTTGGAGCTACATCCCCAGACTATTTTATTTTTTATCTTGAAACAGGGTCCCACTAAGTTGCTGAGGGTCTCGCTAAGTTTCTGAGGCTGGTCTTGAACCTGTGAACCTCCTGTCTTAGCGTCCCCAAGTACTGGGATTACAGGTGTGTGCCACAGCACCTGGCTTTTAACCACTCTCACACAGCCTTCTACACTAGGATCCTCTACCCAATGTGAATAACTGTGCTCTCCACCTATCCCTTTGTCATCATAGGGAAAAGGGGCAGACAGTTCTACATGGCTATCTAGCTCTCAGTAAAAAATAAGCAAACAAAAAACTTGTGGGCATGGTTTCTATATGCGTGGTTGTGAGTTAGAAGGTAATTGTAGTGATAATCATGTGGACCGTTGCATGTTGGCCCTATACATACAGCCAAAAGTGCTTGTGATGCTTTTACTGCCCCACATCTGTAGTGGGTTTTCTGGATTATAATAAAAGATGTAAGCTATACTGATGGGCTGGGAAATTGGCTATATAAAGTAAGTCTTGGTCAGTAGCATTTACTTTTAAGGATTTTGAGGAATGGGGTCAAGTCTCACCATCAGATGAGGCTCCATTCTGACTCCACTTTTCTCTATGCAGGAGGAATAAAGCCAGAACTGCACCCCAGTCCTCTCTGCCCTCCAGATTGCTCCAGCCAGAAATCCCTGGGGCAACACATGCTGTGTGATCACCGCCCCAGGATTATCACATGCTTATGTGCAGAAAGTCCTGTCGAGCCTGGGGACCTAGACCCCAGGGACCAGAAGCAGCAGCGGCAGCAGCAAGCCTCGGATGGAAGATCCTGCAGTGACAGAGAAGGTCAAGAGCGGGAAGGCACCAAGCCTTGGTTTGGTAGGACCAAGAAAAGGACTTTGGGAGCATTTCCCACGCCACCCAAAAGGCCACCAGTCAGCTCCCAGCATGGCATCAGAGCGGTGGGGATGGAGGCCAGCCCAGCCAACAAGTTGCTGAAGAGGATAGAAGTCTTGGGGTTGGGAGCAGTCAATTGCAGTGAGTGTGGACGGGGCTTCAGCAAGATGACCAACCTGCTGAGTCACCAGAGGACGCACTTGGGGGAGAAGCTGTACGTGTGCAACGTGTGTGAGCAGGGCTTCAGTCTGAAGAAGAGCCTGGCCAGGCACCAGGAGGCGCACTCGGGGGAGAAGCCCATCGTGTGCAGCGAGTGTGCGCAAGGCTTTACCAAGAAGTCGTCCCTCGTCATCCACCAGAGGACACACTCGGGGGAGAAGCCCATCGTGTGCAGTGAGTATGGACAAGGCTTTACCCAAAAGTCTACCCTCATCATCCACCAGAGGACGCACTCGGGGGAGAAGCTGTATGTGTGCAGTGTGTGTGAGCAGGGCTTCAGTCTGAAGAAGAGCCTGGCCAGGCACCAGAAGGCGCACTCGGGGGAGAAGCCCATCGTGTGCAGTGAGTGTGGGCGAGGCTTTACCAAGAAGTCGTCCCTCGTCATCCACCAGAGGACACACTCGGGGAAGAAGCCGTATGTTTGCAGCGAGTGTGGGCGAGGCTTCAGCCAGAAGTCCACCCTCACCAAACACCAGAGGACACACTCAGGTGAGAAGCCGTACATGTGCCACGAGTGTAGCAAAGGCTTCAGCCAGAAGTCCACCCTCATCATCCACCAGAGGACGCACTCAGGTGAAAAGCCATATGTGTGCCTGAAGTGTGGCAGAGGCTTCAGCCGGAAGGCCAACCTCACCATCCACCAGAGGACACATTCGGGCGAGAAACCATACATTTGCCGTGAGTGTGGCAAAGCTTTCAACCGGAAGCAGCACCTCATCATTCACCAGAGGACGCACTCGGGCGAGAAACCGTACATGTGCCATGAGTGTGGCAAAGGCTTCAGCGTCAACTCCAACCTCATCATCCATCAGAGGACACACTCAGGTGAGAAGCCATATGTGTGCAACGAGTGCGGCAAAGGCTTCAGCCAGAATCACCACCTCATCAAGCACCGGTGCCTCATCAAGCCACTCGGTCGAGAAGCCGAACGTGTGCCATGAGTCCGGGCGAGGCTTCAGTGGGAAGTCCATCCTCAACGTGCACCAGAGGACGCACTCGGGCGAGAAGCCATGTGTGTATAGCGAGTGCAGCAGAGGCTTCAGCCAGAAGTCCTCTGTCATCATGCACCACAGGACACACTCGAGTAAGAAGCCATACGTGTGCCGCAAGTGTGGGTGAGGCTTCAGCGAAAAGTCCATCCTCGCCATCCACCAGAGGACGCACTCGGGCGAGAAGCCATGTGTGTATCGCGAGTGCAGCAAAGGCTTCAGCCAGAAGTCCTCTCTCGTCATGCACCAGAGGATGCACTCAGGCGAGAAGCCGTGTGTGTGCCACGAGTGCAAGCGAGGCTTCAGCGGTAAGTCCACCCTCATCAAGCACCAGAGAACACGCTCGGGTGAGAAGCCATATGTGTGCCACGAGTGTGGACGAGGCTTTAAACAGAAGTCCTCCCTCATCACTCCAAAGGACGCACTTGGGCGAGAAGCCGTTATGTGTGCTGCGAGCGTGGGCGAGGCTTCATCTGGAAGTCAGCCCTCATTGCACACCTGCGGACACACTCAGGGGAAAGCCGTGCATGTGCCAGTAGTGCAGGCGAGGCTTCAGCCACCAGGCAGGGCTCATCAGGCACAGCAGGAAGCACTTGCAGGTGAAGCTGTACACGTGCCGGCAGTGTGGGCTGGGCTTCAGCAAAAGTCAGCCTTAATCACACATAAGCGGGTGCGCTGAGAAGAGGAGCCTCGCGTGTGCAGAGTGTGGCCAAGGATTTATCCTCAAGTCACCCCTGGGAGGAGCTGTAAATTCTAAGAACGCGCAAGAAAGTAAATTCCAGACATCAGAGTTTTACACCAATATATCAAACATTCTGCTACAAAATAAAATTTTATTTATTTATTTATTCATTCACTTATTTATTTTTTGTGATACTTGGGATTGAACCCAGGGGCATTCTATCTCAGTTTCCTAGGTTGATGAGAGTCTCACTACTTGCTGAGGCTGTCCTCGAACCTGCGATCCTCCTGTCTCAGCCTCCCAAGTACTGGGATTACAAGCATACACCACCACGCCCAGCTAATTAGCCCGGATACCCATCCCGGCTGCTGTGGTGGCCACTAACAGCTTAGAGCTCACCCCCCTCTCGTGTCCTGCCCTTAGTAGGTGGGAGCTGTTTTGCCCCAGAGGCTAGGCCTCCTCCCCTCCTTGCCTGAATGGGGGACAACCTGGTGGTGTGATCCATGCTCCATAGCTCCCTGTGAGTCAGGATAAATCTAGGCCTCACTTTTCACTACCTGCTTATTTAGCCCTCTACCCTGTCTTTACCCACTTCTCTCGTTCCTGTCCCCTGAAGTACCTCCCTGACCCAAGTTCTGCTCTAGCCACACAAACAAAAGCATAGCATTTCGTGTCTTACCTGGTTTCAAAGCTCTTCCATGCACATTAGGCCATTTGATACTCCCAGCCTCTTTGAGTTAGGCAGGGCTCCTGGTCTTATTCCAATTTTAACACCATTAGCATCTCAGATGGGCACATAGCCAGGGCCTAATAAATGTTAGCTCCCCTCCTTTTCCCTGACATCTTTACCTAATTCTTCTTCTTCTCCTCCTCCTCCTCCTCCTCCTCCTTTTTTTTCATACTTGAGATTGAAGCCACGGGTGTTCTCTCTCCAAGCTGCATTCCCAGCCCTATTTTATTTTTTACTTTGAAACAAGGTCTTGCTAACTTGTTGAGGGCCTCACTAATTTGCTGAGGTTGGCTTTGAACCTGCAATCCTTCTGTCTCCGCCTCCCAAGTACTGGGATTACAGGCATGCTCCACCACGCCTGGCTCAATCCATTAATTACTATTTTGCCTATTTTGATTTTCCCAATGAAACTAATGCTCCTAATGTCAATCGATCAATATTTGTCACATACTTACAGGCTCTGTGGCAATTCTCCAGTCACTACATGAGAGAGAAGATAACGGGAGATGTGGCTACAAAGCTTGGTTTATTTTACATAAAGCAAATAGGTCAAAGCACATATCAGCCAACATTTTTGTCAGTCTTCTCCCAAATCAGCTGTATCGCAGACACCTCATCACTGAGTACAAACAACCCAGAGAACTACAGGAAGAAGGTGGGGTGATTCCTGCTCTTACCGTATCTTCATGGACCTAAAAACTGAATTCTCTGAGGTGTAACTCAATTATTGATCTAATTCTATAAAATTGTTCGACTACAGTCAAATTTCATAATATTTAAAACTTTTCTGCTCTATGTATTACACCGAAGTGTTTCAATAAATTGTAAGCCACAGGTTACTAGGTCAGTCAATTCTCAACTGAATAACTTCTGAAGGTTTACTTACCTTGTTCGAGACTTCTGATGCTAACTTCATAACCATCTTAATGGACAGTAGCAGAGATAAGCTTTTAAGAGTTTTAAGGAGAATTTACAACTGTGAGTGTGGGACTCATTGCTTTGAGTAATAGACTAGAAACTGAGATGCTAAACTCTAATCTTTTTTTCTTTTTGGTACTGGGGATTGAACTCAGGGGGATTCTACCTCTGAGCTACACCCCCAGTCCTTTATATTTTTTGTTTGGAAACAGAGTCTCACTAGGTTCCTGAACGTGGCCTTGATCCTGTGATCCTCCTGTCTCAACCCCCAAAATGCTGGGATTACCAGCTGCAATATCATACCCACCTTAAAAAAACTTAAAAGTATTACACTGTGATGAGATTAGGAAAAAGATATCACATCTGTTTAGTTTCCAGGCTTTACTATATTTTGAAATACTGATTCCCTCCTTTATAGTTATATACCAATTATTAAAGTTCTTTACATGGTTTATAAGCCCTCAGTGCCTCGTTTGTTCTTTAGATAGCAAGGCTTCTAGTTTAAGTTAGCCCAATTCCTTCCTTCCCTCTCTCCCTCCCTTTCTTCCTTGTACTGGGGATTGAACCCAGGGTGTATTATCACCGAGTCACATCCTCAGCCCTTTTTATGTTTTATTTTGAGGGTCTCACTAAGTTGTTGAAGCTGGCTTCCAACTTGTGATCCTCCTGCCTCCACCTGACCTGAGATTTCAGGCATTTGTCACTGTGCCAGGCAACTTTTTTCTTCAGAGCTAGAGCTTCAGCTGTAACAAGAAAGATTTCCTTAAAAAACCAGCTCATTTAAGACACTGGGAGTTCAGTTTTATTTTATTTTATTGCACTGTGAATTGAACCTAGAGCCTTGTGCATGCTAAGCATGAGCTCTACCAGTGAGCTACATTCCCAGCCCTAAATTTTTATTTTAATATGAATTTTCCCGAGTTTTTCAATTTTAACTTTGTTTCAGTGGTAATTAATCTCTATTAACCTTTCAGAACAGGAACACCTGTAGATTTAAAATACTTTATAAACTTAATTTATTAATTTGATAATATTTTACATTTAACCTATCTCAGACTAAATATTCCTATAAAATACACATAATGGCCAAATTTTACAACCCACTGAAAAGATTGATCAATGGAGAATTGAAATTTTGTTTTCCTGTTTTGTCATTCCATATAGATATTAAAATCATGATAAAATTTCTCCAAAGGGGCTACTGTAATTCTGAATAATGTTTAGTGTAAATAAAAGCCTACTGCTTTGTGAAGCCACAAAAGTTAGTATACATAGCAGAGGCCTTGATTCCCAGAAGGATGGGTGGAGGATTTCCTATATCAAAATCACAGTCACCCAGCTTACCTAGAGCATACACCGGAGATTCTTCTACTGCAAAAAGACCTCTTGACCATGACTGACCCAATGTGCATGAGAACTGACCGAGGAGATAACAGCACTTGCTTCTCTTCTGTTGTCATACACAAGAGGAAAATACTGCCAACAAATCAAACCTAATAACTCCACTCACTCCAGAGTTACCATCATCTCAGGGAAGTTTGCTGGCCAGAAGTAGAAATACAAAATCAGCTGGGAGTTGTAGAACCTCAAATAACCTCTATGAAACAAAATCAACTTAATAAGAACTCAGTGAAAGTAGTCAGGGTTCAGTCATTGCAGAGGCACCATGGGTCACAGGTGCCCATGTTAGGTCTTTCCCAGCACTAGGGTGGGGAAGAGTGGACATCAGGCTAGATCAGTGCTTCTTCACACTGTCATCAAGCCTGAGGTAAAGGCCCCTGGAGCTATTGAAGGAAAAGAAGGTAAGCTTATTTATTTGCCAGGCATTAAAACACAAAAGGGAGGCATTCACTTAGTTTACTGAGTGGAAAGAAGGAATTTTTAAGTGTTTGGGAAGGGTGGTTACGCTAATCATAATATTTATTATAATTATGCTAGTTATAATAATTCAGTTATAATCGAAAATAGCATTCTGTCATACTATTCAGCCTTTACAAAGAAGGAAATCCTAACATTTGCAAGAACATGGAGAAGCCAAGAAGACATGTTAGCTGAAATAAGCCAGACACAGAAAGACAAATATCACATGATCTTACTTAGATGTGGAATCTAAAAGTGTGAAATCCTTTATTCAGTTGAAGCAGAGAGTAGAATGTTGGTTACTAGGGCCTTGAAGGGTGCAGAAGTGTTGGGAAATAAACAGGAAAAAAATAATGGATTGGAAGCATCAATATTGTTAAGGTATTAATTCTTCCCAAATTGATCTATAAATTCAGTGCAACTGCAATCAAAATCCTGACATACTCTTTGTTAGATATTGATAAACTGATTCTAAATTTCACAAGGAAAGGCAAAGGCACTAGAATAGTAAAAAAAAAAATTCTGGAAAAGAATAAAGTTGGAGGACTCACACTGCCCAATTTCAAGATTTACAATAAAGCTACAGTAACCAAGACAGTGTGGTCAAAAGAATTGAAACTGGTTCAAAGACACAGAATAGGGAGCTCAGAAATATGTACAAATATAGTCAATTGAGTTTGTTTTAATTGAGTTAGACTCAGCATCATTTCCAATAGAAAGTGTAAATTGAAATAAAGTGCAAACAAATTAATGCACACCTGTTACAATGGCTAAATTCCAAAAAAACTCCAGCAATACCAAGTGCTGACAAAGATATATAGGAGCTCTCAATCTTTGCTGGTGGCGATGAAAGATGATACAGTCATTTGGAAGACAGTTTGCATATTTATATCAAGTTAAACATAGATTTACCACATGACCCAGCAATTATGCTCCAAGGTATTTACCCAACCGATTAGAAATCTTATGTCCACACAAAAACCTGCACACAAATGTTTACAGTAACTTTATTCATAAGAAAGCTAGAAGCAAATAAGGTGTTCTTAAATGGATGAATGGAAAAATAAACAACAGCACATCTGTACTATCAAAAGGAACAAACTATGAATCTACACATGAATATGGGTGAATCAAATGCATATTGCTAAGTGAAACAAGCCATTCTTAAAGGTTATATACATACTGTATAATTCCACTTATATGACTTATTTTAAAGGCAAAATGACAGAAATGAAAAACAGGAGTGGTTCAAAAAAGTTTGAAGAAGGGGAGATAGTTAGCTAGGTGATACACAGTGGAAATGTTGTTGTGGTCGTTTGATTTGGATTTGGTTTTTTTGTGGTGCTTGGTCTAAAACCTAGGACCTAAAGCATGCTAGGCAAGTGTTCTCCACTGAGCTACACTCCCAGCCCTCACAGTGGATATTTTAGAGACATGAAACTATTCTGCATGGTACCGCATAGTGACTGATATATCTGATAAGGATTTAATATTCAGAATATACAAAGAGTTCCTATACTATCTACCATTTGTCAAAAGCCATAGAACTTTACAAGGCAAAGAATGAGCATTAGTGCATTCAAATTTTAAAAAATCAACTAGGCATGGTGGTGCATTCCTGTAATCTCAGTACTTGGGAGGCTGAGACAGTAGGATTGCAGGTTCAAGGCCAGCCTTAGCAACTTAGTGAGATCCTGTTTCAAAATAAAAAATAAAATAGGGCTGGGTATAGCTCAGTGGTGGAATGCCCCTGGGTTCAACCTCCAGTACCAAATGAATGAATAAATAGGTTTTAAAAATCTACCAGGAAGCTGGGTGTAGTGTTGCACACCTGGAAAACCAATACTTGGGAGGCTGAGACAGGAGGATCACAGGCTTGAGGACAGCCTCAGCAAAGTATCAAGACTCTCAGCAACCTAGTGAAACCCTGTTTCTAAGATAAATTTTAAAATAGAGCTGGGGGTTTAGTTTGGAGGTAGAATGCCCTTGGATTCAATCCCCATAACACACACACACACACACACACACACACACACACACACACACACACACACGGGGGGGGGACCGACTAGGAAAGTGGGAAATCACAGGATGAAATATTTCCTTTTGGGGGGCAGTACTGGGGATTGAACTCAGAGACATTCTATCTCCGAGCTGTTGGAGGAAAAAAGGACACCCCATCTTTTTTTTCATTATTTTTTAATTCGATTTGAAATAGGGTATTGCTTGGTTGCTGAGCATCTCACTAAGTTTCTGAGGCTGGTCTAGAACCTGTGATCCTCCTGTCTCAGCCTCCCAAGCACTGGGATTACAGGTGTGTACCACCATGCCCAGCTCACAGGATAAAATAGATAAAATACCAACAATGACAAAGTAATATAATTAATTTTAAATAATATAAAATAGATACAACACAATGGCAAAATAATATCATTGAATTACAAATTTGATAATCAAATTAATATTACAAATTAATAATCTATATTACAAATTATTGATAATCTCACTGAAGGCATGGGAAATAGAGGTTCTGACATAAATAATTTTATTTTATTTTATTTTTTTTTGCGGTACCGGGGATTGAACGCAGGGGCGTTCTACCTCCACGCTACGCCCCCGGCCCTATTTTTTATACTTTATTTTGAAACCAGGTCTCACGAAGTTGCGGAGGGCCTCACTAGGCAGAGAGAGAGAGAGAGAGAGAGAGAGAGAGAGAGAGAGACAGGGAGAGAGAGACAGAGAGAGGGAGCTGAGGCTGGCCGCGAACCCGGATCCTCCGGTCTCCGCCTCCCAAAGTACTGGGATTACAAGCGTGCGCCACCACACCCGGCTCTGACATAAATAATTTTAGATTGTTTAACTTTAGAAATTTAGAATAACTTTAGAAATTTAGAATTTCAAACTTAACTTTTTTGTGTGTGGAACTAGGGATTGAATCCAGGGGCATTCTATCTCCGAGCTACACCCCCAGATCTATTTTTTTTATTCTTTATTTTGAAACAGGGTCTCACTAAGTTGCAGAGGGCCTCACTAAGTAGCTGAGGCTGGCCGTGAACCCAGATCCTCCTGTCTCAGCCTCCCAAGTACTGGGATTACAAGCATGTGCCACCACACCCAGTTTAAATTTAACTTTAGAAATGTAACTTTAGAATTAAACTTTTTAAATTTAAATTTAGAAATTTAACTTTAGAAATTTAGAATAGTAGTTCTGACCTAAATGACTTTAGAAGTTGTTTCTCATTGAGGTATGGGTTGACAGTTCTGAAACTCAAGTACATGTGTATCAGAATTGAACAATTAAATAAATGGATGGTGGGGGTAGGAGTCAGATTTCTCAACACTGAAGTGGGAAGTTATGAATAACCAAGGAAGAAGGATACAACAAGCCATGTGAATGGGTTAGATTTGGGGACATTAGCATTTGCTCATACTTAATTAATAGAGATATAAAGAAATAGTTATGTATATACGTGAGCTAGTATACACACGCACATTCCCCAGCTCAGCCCACTGAGAGCGGGTCCCAGCAGCAAGGCGCTCACTCAGCCCCAGATCTTAGTTTCTAATTCCATTCTCCAGTAAAAGGCACCAGGGCTCCTTGAAGAAATGGTCGATTCTAGGGCTGGGACAGAGAGTATACAGGCTGAGTCTGCAGCATCCTGTAATTAGCCAGAATGTGAGGAAGTGCTCAAGAACAAACAGTTGAGGTGTGTCAAAGGGCAAGGGAGAGAACAGGAAGAGCTCTCTGTGCCCAAAACTGGAGCAATTTGAAAAACAAAATAAAAACCATAGTATTGGATTATGACATAAAGTATAAAGCAAATATTCATGAATGCACATTGATACAAAAATAGCTGAGTAAATAAGTAACAGGTTTCCAAATAACTTATGTAGACACTTCCCTCTCAAGGAGGCAGAACACGGCTCTCCACCCCTGAAGTGGGGGCTGTGCTCGGTGACTTCCTGGCACAGTGCACGGGTGCAAAGGGACAAGAGGAGTGAGATGATGCTGGAGAAGCCTGGTCCACACTGCCTTAGGCAGGAGGTGAAGGTGGCACCATTAATGATGTGATGTCGGCTGAGGACATGTCACCTCTGTGGCCTTCCTCTCCAAAACCCACAACCCAGGCTCATTGTGAGAAAAAATATCTGACAATCCCAGATTGGGGGTTCTTCTACAGAATACCCGACAGGTCTCCTCAAAACTGTCACGGTCATCAAGACAAGGAAAGTCAAAGAAACTGTCACAGCCAAGAGGAGACATGATGGCTAAATGTCACTTGTAGGGAAAAACGAATGAAATCTGAGTAAAGTGTGGAGTTTAGCTAATACTGTAAAGAACCAAACTGGTACTTTAGTTGTGATAAATGCACCACAGTAACATGTCAACCATAGCAGAAACTGGGTGAAGGATTTACAGAAATGTTCTGTAATATTGTTGCAACTTTTCTGTAGATCTACAATTATCCTAATATAAAAATTGCACTTAAATATACTCTCTTTTTTTTTTTTGCGGTACTGGGGATTGAACCCAGGGGCGTTCTACCTCCAAGCTACATCCCCGGCCCAATTTTTTATACTTTATTTTGAAACAGGGTCTCACGAAGTTGCGGAGGGCCTCACTAAGTAGCTAAGGCTGGCCGCGAACCTGGATCCTCTGGTCTCCTCCGCCTCCCAAGTACTGGGATTACAAGCGTGCACCACCACGCCCGGCTTAAATATACTCTTTTTGGCCACAATAGGTCATATCCCCTGCATCACACCCTTGCCAATGTGCCCTTGCTGCTCCTCCCTGGGGAGAAGTGGTTTCAGCTTCTCCACCTCTTGAATCTGGGCTGGCCTGGTGGCTTGTTTGGGACAATAGGGTAAAATGGAACTAAACTCATCATGGAGTCTCAGGAGGCCTTGTATGTTGCAGGGTGGTGAGAGACACGGGGTCCAGGCACCCTTAGTGTCCCAGACCGTAGCCAGGAGAAAACGAGTTACCACAAACCTTTCCTCACAGCCATGACCCCAGGAAGAGTTGAAGGGAAGATGTGCTTTCTTCTGGCCAGGAGCAAGCATTCTTTTCTCTCTAAGAACATTTCATTTTTCTCCCTTTAAATTTATTTTCATGTGGAAAAAGTAAGTTCCTTCATTCTTCTATTTTCAGGTAGTTTTCTCTGTATGAAAAACAGCTTTTCCTTCAACTTTCAGTACTCTGATATTTTAACTCCCAGTCCTGTTGTCCAGTTCATCCATCAAATGGCACATGTGGATTCCTTCTGAATTGTTTATATCATCTGTCATCACCTCTTTTTATTGTGTCAAATTCATAGAACATAAAATTTACCACTTTAACCGTTTTGAAGTGTACAATTCAGTGACATTAAGTGCATTAACAATATTATACAATTAACACCACTATTTCCATAATATTTTCACCACCCCAAAATTGAACTCAGGGCATTCTACCTCTGACCTGCACCCCCAGCCCTGTTTTATTTTTTATTTTGAAACAGGATCTCACCAAGTTGTGGAGCACATCACTAAATTCCTGAGGCTGTCCTCAAACCTGCAATCCTCCTGTCTCAGGCTCCCAAGAATTGGGATTACAAGTATATGCCACCACATAAGGATAACCCTGTATTTTGAATGGTCACTCCCTCATCCCATTTCCTAAGTGCCCATCAACCACTAACCTACTATCTGTTCTTATGTGTTTGCCTATTCTGGACATGTGTGACTGACTTCTTTCACTTGATGTAATGTTTTCACAGTTGACCATAGATACATGGATTTATTTCTGGACTTCAATTCTATTGCACTGATCTATATGTCTGTTCTTATCCCAGAACCACACTATCAATTACTGTTGGTCTGTAGTAAGTTTGAAATATGGAAGTATGAGTCCTCCAACTTTGTTCTTCGTTTTCAAGATTTTTTTTTTTTTTACTCTTCTCTGTTTTTGAGTTTCACTGTGAATCTTAGGACAAGTCTTCCAATTTCTACAAAGAAGTCAGCCGGGATTCCTGTGGGAATTGTGTTGAATCTGTAACTCAGCTTGGGGAGTATTGCCATCTTAGTAATATTAAGGCTTTTGATTCATGAACATGGTATGTAATTCCATTTATTTAGATCTTCTTTAATTCTCTTCAATTTTGCTTTGTAGGTTTCATAGTATAAGTTTCATACCTCCTTTGTTAACTCTGTTCCTAAGTATTTTATTGTATCGTGTGTTATTGTAAATGAAATTGTTTTCCTAATTTCATTTTTAAAATGGTTTATTGCATGTATAGAAATAGTTAATTTTTATATCAATCTTATTTGTATCCTATAACCTTGCTGAACTTTTTATTTTTAGTTATAATAGTTTTTCACAAATTCCCTAGGACTTTCTGTTTTCACCGTCATATCATCTGCACATTTGTACACTTTTACCTTTTTTCTTTTCAATCTCAATGCCTTTTGTCTAATTTTCTTACCTAATTGCTCTGGTGAGGACCTCCAGTACAATGCTGGATAGAAGTGGTGAGAATAAGAATCCTTGTTTTTGATGTTAGGGAAAAGAACACAGTTTTTAACTATTATATATGACATTAGCTATGGGTTTTCATAGATGTCTTTATCAGATTGAGGATTTCCCTTTCTGTGTGTGTGTGTGTGTGTGTGTGTGTGTGTGTGTTTAAGACCATCTAAGGAACACTGGTAGGTGTTCATCTGGGGCTCCATGCACATCACCATCTGAAGATTGATAGCTTTGAGCCTTTGAGAAACAAAACTGACAATACAGTTTAGCAGGCATGGTACAAAAAGTAAGATGAAAGGGAAAATAAGTAAATGAGTTAGAAAGGGTAGGAGCCTTGCTATCCAAGAGGAACCATATGCAAAGAACCTTTTATATTGGTCAATATG
This sequence comes from Glis glis, assembly GCA_004027185.1. Classification (NCBI taxonomy): domain Eukaryota; kingdom Metazoa; phylum Chordata; class Mammalia; order Rodentia; family Gliridae; genus Glis; species Glis glis. The sequence continues at coordinate 3,491 of PVJS01032754.1, read as the reverse complement.
ATTTAGTTGTTCTTGCATATCAGATATTAATTTAGTTATCCATTTTGAATTATCAGTAATATTAAAACAACACATTCCAGGGAATTCCTGACATCCCAAATGATGGAGGAAATCATTTGTTGCCCTATTTTCAAGATTTACTTGACATACCTTGCCTAGTTCTTTATTGATGGCTGCTAAGGCTAGGGCCGTGTCATTAAGAGTTTTGATAATTAGGCAGGCCAGCTGATTTATTCACATATAAGCACCTAGCATTAATTCAGGGATGGCCACTAAAGTGAGAGGCAATCCTGCAACCAGACCTGGAGACCAGAGATGTAAATTACTATTACAATCAGGGGGTAGAGAGGTAGGGAGCATGTGGTCCGTAAATGGGGTGATAATGGTGGAGTGGGTAAAATCACTCGTAGTTTGCCAACATAACCATAGCCCTGAAATCCCCTGGGAATGGTGGAATAAGAGAAATTTTTTTAAAAAGTCTGACCAACTTAAGGGTAAATTTATCTCTCATTGGTATTGGGCTTTTTATAGTATGATTACATTAAAGGGTACATGGCACTGGTCCTACATGCAGACAGTCTCCTGGAACAATCATTGAGATTGGAATGCGGTCTCCTGAAACCTGTGTCTCATTATGAGCATTGTGAGTATAGCCATTAAAACCCAAAAAGGTCATTAGGTTAAGAGTTGTCTGTTTTTGGATTCCTCGTTGTGTAAGGCCAAAGCCAATTAAATGTGAAGTTAAAACTTGTTTAGCTGACTTGGGCTGGAGCATACAGAAGGAGGACATGTTTAACACATTTTTTTTTTTTTGCCATGTGAGTCCAGAAATTAGTATTGTGAAGAGCAGAAATCAGTTTTGGAGTTATTTGAGCAAAGATCTTTGTTGATTCCTTATATGTTACATCACTTGGGTATCCCTTTTGCATTTTAATGCATTTATAAGTGCCGGTATCTAGCAAAAGTGGCTTGAGGCAGAATAATGGAAAAATTAGAATTAGAATGCTTTGATTTATCTGTCAAACTTTGAAACCTAATCAAATATGTTTTATGAGAAAATACTGTTGCAGTTTTTTCCCTATATGACAGGTCCCACCAGAAGGCTACAGTTAATCCAGCAGAGCAATATTAGTGGATCATTTTCAGCCACAGTGCTCTCCCCCCCTTCTCAGAGGTGTACAAGTTGAATTCATCTTGTGTAGGCAGTCCCAGAGCTAGTGCTTCTCTCAAGGCATGTTTTAACCATTTGTAAATGCCTGCTGTGCTTCAGGGGGGTCACTCTGGCAGTTTAGGACACTTCTGGAATTCTTTAAGAATGGGGTGCTGGGGAAAGGGAAACTGAGTATAGGTTGCACTCTCCCTGGCTCCAAAGAGTGGGAGTCCCCTTTCAGTATGATTCCTAAGTAAGTAACCTGTGCCTCACAAAGTGGAGCTTTTTCTTTTGAGACTTTGTAGCTTCTCTCAGCCAGGAAATTAAGGAGAGATCTTGTTGCCATTTCACAGTCCCCTATGGAGGGACAGGCCAGTAAAAGGTCATCTACATGTTGGAGGAGTGTGGTTTGTGGATAATTCCAATTCTCTAAGTCCTTAGCCAATGCCTGTCCAAATACGTGCAGGCTGTCCCTGAACCCCTAAGTCAGTACTGTCCAAATTAACTGATGTCACCCTCCCCTGGGGTCCTCAAAGGCAAAAAGAAGCTGGATATGGGGATGGAGAGGAATGCAGGAAAAGACATTTTTTAAATCCAGCACTGAGTAGCAATGATTTCTGCTGGGCATCTGTGTCAGTAAGGTGTAAGGGTTTGGGACCACCAGATGGAGGGGGACCACTTTCTCATTAATAAGCCTGAGATCTGGCACTAGATGCCATTTATCTTTTCCCTTTCTCATGCCTAGGGTGGGGGTGTTATAGAGGCTGACACATTCTACCAATAAGACTAAGATCAGCAGGCAGCTTACAATGGGCAACAATCCTTCTTTTACCTCAGGTTTAAGCGGGTATTGCTTTAGTTAGGGAAAGGAGAATGGGTCCTTTAACTTAATAAGGACAGGTTTGTCAGTTAGGGCCCATCCCACTGTTTTACTGTCTGTCTACACTGTTGGATCAATGTCTATTTCCATTAAAGGGAAGCACCCAGGTGCCTCTGAAGGGAGAATTAATACCACCTTAGCGTTTGACAATATATATCTTCCCAGCAGAGGAGCTGGGGTCTTGGGAATGACTAAGAAAGAATGAGAGAGGTGGCAATCTCCCAGGAGCAGGCTAGCTCTTGCGTAAAAAAAAGTTCAAGAGGCTGGCCCAATATACCCCAAACTGTCACATTACTAGAGGATCTTGGACAAGGAGAAAAAAGTAATGTGGAGAACCTGGTGCCTGTGTCCACAAGGAACCAAATCATCTGGGTCCCACCTTGAGGGTCAACGAAGGCTCTTCTGTCTTAACCCAGGTGGTGGGAGCCTGGAGAGGCTCCATCATTGGGGGATCTGGATTTTAGGACCCTGGTTTCCTCCACATCTGGGGGCACTTGGACTTGAGTGATCCTCTCTGAATTGTGGGCAGGGCCTCTGAAGGTGTTTTTGGCCTTGGGAGCATTCACGTTTGAAATGCCCCAGCTTCCCACACCTAAAACAGACTTGAGCTTGGGTCCCATGGGAATATTGCCATCCTGTGTGGCAGCCAGCGTTTCTCTGTGGCATTTTTCTTTATGTGTTTCCTTCCCCAAGTCTCTATTATGAGAGACAGAGTTAGCAGCCTGCACCAGAAAGTATAGAGTAGACTTTGCTGGATCCGACATCAAGTTTTGCAGTTTCCTCCTTATATCCAGTTTAGATTGGATTAAGAATTTGTCTCTGAGAATTGCCCCCCCCATTGAGTCTGGAGTCAAATTGGTGAATTTTATCATGACCTCTTTTATTCTCTCTAGGAAGGTCATTGGGGATTCATTTGGATTCTGCCAATAAAGCATAATTGAGAGATTTGACTTTAGCTCCTCTCAATCCCTCTTAAATATAATATATAAAGTGGGCCCTTTCCTGGTTTTACCTCTCATCTTCAGGGTCCCATGTGGGATCCTGAAATGGAACTGCCTGGTGACCATCAGAATCTGTCGATCTGTCCTCTGTCGATCTGTCCTCACAGAGGCCGTTGGGCCTTATAGTAATGATCACCACTTCCCTGGCCTTTTCATATGCTTGATCTTTTTCTAGTGAGGTCAGGGTCTGATCTAGGAGCAGTTTAACATCTCTTCACATGATGACATATAAAGAGTTGAGTAGCCGGGCATGATGGCGCACGCTTGTAATCCCAGTACTTTGGGAGGCGGAGACCGGAGGATCCGGGTTCGCGGCCAGCCTCAGCTCTCTCTCCCTGTCTCTTTCTCTCTCTCTACCTAGTGAGGCCCTCCACAACTTCGTGAGACTTATTTTGAAACTTCGGTTTCAAAATAAAGTATAAAAAAATAGGGCCGGGGGTGTAGTGCAGAGGTAGAATGC
>PVJS01032753.1:0-22583 GCA_004027185.1 Glis glis | reverse complement strand
AGGAGGAGAAGGAGGAGGAGGAGGAGGAGGAGGAGGAAGTGCATGTAGAAGGAGCAGAGCACGGGGAAGGGGAGGGAGCCAGGGGAAGCTCACCAAGTGCTGTGTGCATATATGTCCCAATCACTCTGAACTTCATCATGATGTGAGATTAAAATGCACCAATAAAAGTATTTTTTTAAAAAAGGAGTAGGACAACACAGTGTCCATCACAGACCAAAGACGGGTTCTTCCGATTCTTGAGACTCTCCAGGGTCAGAGCCTCTGGGCCTCTCCCAGGGCCCAGGCAAGGGGTGCATCAGTGACTAGCTATGCCTGAGGTTCAGCCTGGGGACACCCCAAAATGTTGTTGGACTGCAAGGTGAAGGTCACCCCCAAAGGCAGAGAGAAGCTGGGTTGAGGAAAAGGAAGTTTCCAAGGCCAGGCTGCAGAGCTCAGCCCCGTGTTGGGTACCACGTCAACACTGACCCTTCTACTTGTACTGACTGTTTAAATACACTAAGATGAAATGCAGTTTCCCAGTCACACTGGCCACGTGTCCAGTGCTCAGTGGTTGGTGGCTCCCGTATGGGCAGGGCAGATGTAGGGCAAAGGCACCATTCCTCCTCCTTGTGACTGAGCTTGGTGACTTTGAGTCATGAGACCTTTGAACTCTCATTCCTTGACTCTGTCCCACAGATTCGTGTGAGCGACAACTGGGCCAGGCTGTGGGTTAGGGTTGCAAAGGTGAGCCAAAGATAGTCCCTGCCCTCGTGGAGCCACAGTTCTGGAACAGTTGTTCATGGAATCATTGCACAGAGGATGCCTGAGCGTCCTGACGAGGGTAAAGGAAGCTGGCCTGGACCCCAGCAGGGAGTTAAGCCCAAAGGACGACTCTGGGTGTGTGTCTGGGGGGAGTGCTTAAACAGAGACCTATGCAGGAGTGGGAAGTAGAGTCGACTGAGGAGAGGATGTAGAGAATCAGGATCCTTATGCACTGCCGGTGGGAATGTGAGATGCTGCAGCTGCTTTGGAAAACTCGTGGTTTCTCAAACAGTTAAACCTAGAATTACCATGTGACCCAGCAATTCCCATGTAGGTATATACCCAAGAGAAACAAAAACATACGTGCACACAAAAACTTGTACTTGAAACGTTCATAGCAGCATTGTTTATAAGAGCCAAAAGGAGCCGGGCGTGGTGGCGCACGCTTGTAATCCCAGTACTTTGGGAGGTGGAGACTGGAGGATCCGGGTTCGCAGCCAGCCTCAGCTCTCTCTCTCTCTCTCTCTCTGTCTCTCTCTACCTAGTTCTACCTAGTGAGGCCCTCCGCAACTTCGTGAGACCCGGTTTCAAAATAAAGTATAAAAAAAATAGGGCCGGGGGTGTAGCGCGGAGGTAGAACGCCTCTGGGTTCAATCCCCGGTACCGCAAAAAAAAAAAAAAAAAGAGCCAAAAGGCAGAAACAACTCAAACGTCCATCGATGGATGAATGGATAAACAAAATGTGGTCTATCCACACAATGAAATATTATTCAGCCTTAAAAAGGAATGAAGGGGGATGAGAGTATAGCTCATGTAGAGCACATTCTTAGCACGGGCAAGGCCCTGGATTTGCTCCTCAGTACCCAAAAAAAAAAATTTTTTTTTTTAAAGAAGTGAAGGACTGACCTATGCTACGTGGATGAACCCTGAAAATATTATGCCAGGTGAAAGAAGCCATATTAGATGATTTCATTCACAGGGAATGATGTCCAGAAGACGGAAATCTACAGCCAGAAAGCAGATGAGAGGCTGGCAGGCCTGGGAAGGGAGACGAGGGGGGAACACTAAGGCACGCAAGGATTCTGTTTGGTGATAAAAAGCGTGGACACGCTCACAACCATGAAGAGCGCACTTAGACGAGCGAAGTGCATTCCATATGAATTCCACCTCCATAAAGCTGGTCTAAAAAAAAAAACAAACAAGCTGGGTGTGGTGACGCACGTTTGTAATCCCAGTACTTGGGAGGCTGAGACAGGAAGATTGCAAGTTTGAAGACAGCCTCATCAAGTAGTGAGGCTGATGAGGTAGAATAGAAGAAATAAAATATTAGGCAGAAAGGTGACAAATTGGGAGAAAAAAAAAGGACAGTTTTAAAAAATCTAAAGTCCTTAGCTTGCCCTGGGAGGCTTGTCTGGGACATGCCCAAAGAGGCAAGACCCATATCTTTAAGAACACAGTGGGCTAGCTTCATATCTGAAATTCCTGAGGCGATTAGTTTTGGAAGAGAAAGAACTTCACCTTCCACCAGAACTCCAAAAGATCACACCTGTTGTTGAAAAGCCTTACACTCAGCTGGCCACCCGCTGGCCATCAGACTCTTCATCTCTGCTCGGCTCTGCTCCCGGAAGACCTTTCCTGAGGGAATCCACATCTTTTGCCCACAGAAAAACTTCAAAGAAAGGAGGCATTTTCCCACTGAGTACCTCTAACCAACCCCCTCCCCATCTCCAGTGCCTGTATAAAACAGACTGTAAGAATTCGGGGCTGCTGCTCTCACATCTTGAGGTGGCCCGCGTTTCCCTAAACGTGTTTCCCTTTTCCTTGAATTAAACCTCTGTCTTTTCTCTGACTGGTGTGTGTGTAGAAATTCTTTTCCTCACAGACTCAAGGACCCCGGGGGTTCTCTGAGGTGAGTTTCCCCTTCCCAGGCCGGGGAACTCCTTAGGACTCTCCACGGAGCTATCATGCTCACCCTGACAAGGCTCTCATCAACCTAGCAAGACCCTGTTTCAAAAATAAAAATATAGCCAGGCATGGTGGCGCATGCTTATAATCCCAGTACTTGTGAGGCTGAGACAGAAAGATCACAGGTTCGCAGCCAGCCTCAGCTACTTAGTGAGGCCCTCCAGAACTTAGTGAAACCCTATTTCAAAATAAAGAATTAAAAAAAAAATAGGGCTGGGGGTGTAGCTCAGAGGTAGAATGCCTCTGAGTTCAATCTCCAGTACTGCAAAAAATAAATAAAAATAAAAATACAGTAGGGCTGGGGTGTAGCTTGGAGGTAGAATGCCCCTGAGTTCAATCCCCAGTACCAAAAAAAAAAAAAAGGAGGAATTGGGTGCTCAGGGGAAAAATCCAGCCCAGATGACAAAACATACAGGGGACCCAGGCATCTTCAGAGCCCAGGGAAGGAGGCCTTGGAGACCAGAGCCAACAGCACACAGCTGGAGATGCAGGTGGGGGGACCCTCGAGGCTGGGGGCAGGGGAGGCTTTATTATCTACATTAGGGATTGGGTCTCTTTCTTAAGAACAGTGAGGAGTCTTCAAGAGTTTTAAGACTGGGTCTGCCCTGATGAAACTTGCATTTTGGAAAAAGTCACTCTGGATGTTCGGCAGCAACCGAGTGGAGGGGCTGGAGAGAGGTAGAGCTCAACTCGGCATGACCCTTTAGCTTGCTGTGGTCACAGGGGTGTGGCTGTGGCCTCACTGGGGACAGAAAACCCCTCTGTTCTTATGCACTTCCTGCGCTCTTCCAGAAATGGTCGCACCAGCTGGTTTAAAGGTAAGAATTACCCAAAGACTCAGGCTGGTGGCAGCGTAAATTGATACTGCCTTTCTAAGGCCAGTGTGCTGGCCTGTTAGAAGACGGCTTAGGAAACTGGGTGCAGTGGCTCAGGCCTGAAATCCCAGTACTTGGGAGGCTGAGGCAGGAGGATTGCAGGTTCAAGGCCAGCCTCAGCAATTTAGCAAAAGCCTCAGCAAATTAACGAGAACCTGTTTCAAAAATAAAATAAAAAAGGCTGGAGGTATAGCTTGGAGAGAGAACGCCCCTGGGTTCAGTCCCTGTTTAACAACAACAACAACAAAGTGCTTAGGAGGCTGATTCTGCGGCGGGCCCTGGTAATAATGGCCAGGGTGAATCACACCACCTTGGCCAACGCCCTGGGCTCTGCTGCCCCACCCACCAACAGATGGAGTCCTTTTCTTGACTCTGGGCTGGCCCGAGGTTTGCTTTAGCCAATAGAATATGGCAGACGTATCAGCACATGAGTTCAGGAGTTTGGACTTGGGGGACTTACAGCTTCTGCTCTTGTCCTGTGGGAGCCCTGTGACCCCACCAGGCCTGCTGGAGGCTGAGAGGCCACGTGGAGGAGAGTGGAGGAGAACCATTGTGGCCAGCACCAGCTGCCACACCTGTGAGTAGGGCAGTCTGCAGCCTCCCAGCCCAGCCTCCTCTGGTGGGACAGTTGCACGCAGCCTCATGAGTGAGTCCGGGAGAAACCCTGCGAAGGACTTCTCCAGCAGTGCTCACTGTCCTAGGAAATAATTCACTGTCCTTTTTAAGCCACTAAGTTTTGGGGTGGCTCATTACCCAGCAGGAGATACCTGAGATACATATCCTTTTGATTAAGTAAATTTACTTTAGGAATTTATATCAGTAGAAGCAAAATCCAGAAGAGAGCCAACAATTTAGCTCCAAAGGTGTTCCTTGCAGCATTTTTTACGATATAAATATAAATCAGCATGCTCTTGGATGCCTACCGGCAGAAATTAGACAGAATCAGGTGTACACGTCCACTAGACAATCATTAAAAAGTTATTGTGTTTGGGAGGCGGAGACCGGAGGATCCGGGTTCGCGGCCAGCCTCAGCTCTCTCTCTCTCTCTCTTTCTCTCTCTCTCTCAATCTCTCTCAATCTCTCTCTACTTAGTGAGGCCCTCCGCAACTTCGTGAGATCCAGTCTCAAGATAAAGTATAAAAAATAAGGACGGGGGGCGTAGCGCGGTGGTAGAACGCCCCTGCGTTCAATCCCCGGTACCGCAAAAAAAAAAAAAGTTATTGTGGAACCATTCCAGGGGTGAGGTCTCCAGAATATACCGTTAGTGGGGAAAAGAAAACAATTTTAAAGTGTGTAAAATTGATCCCATTAAAATATGCATATTTGCCTGGGCGTGGTGGTGCATGTTTGTAATCCCAGTACTTGGGAGGCTGAGACCAGAGGATCTGGGTTCGCAGCCAGCTTCAGCTACTTAGTGAGGCCCTTCGCAACTTAGTGAGACCCTGTTTCAAAATAAAGAATAAAAAATAGGGCTGGGGATGTAGCTCGGAGGTAAAATGCCCCTGGGTTCAATCCCCAGTACCACAAAAAAATGCATATTTAAACATATTTAATATGAAATGATGGATCCAAAGGCACGTGCATCTCCAACTTGATCTTGTAAAATTGCTCTCTAAAATGGGTGTGACAGTTCATCTCCCCGCCTGCTGTGAGGAGCCAGCCCAGGCAACGGTGAAGATCCCTCACTAGACGCATTTGCAAGGCAGGTCAGTCCACTCTGAGAGCCGAATGTGTGCTCAAGAAGTGGCTACAACCTGTATTTCACTCAGCAGGATTCCCTGGGGTCAGGAGCCAGCTCTGCTGCTACCAGGGGCCGGACAGGACTGTGAATTTCCACAATGTCAAACTCTATTGAATAACTATAAATTCACAAGCTATATCACTTTCATGGACTTTAATTCACCAAAAATACCTGTGGTTCACTTGGTGTCCTGACTGAGGCAATCACAAGCTCTTTTAGTCCATTCTAATCTTCATTATTAACATCTAGAACTCTCAGGCTTGATACAATGAATACATAGATCTCGGTTACCGAAAGGCACAGAAAGGGTTAAGGTGGCCACAGGGTTTCTCGGGCCTACCCAGAGCGGAGGCAGAGAGCAGATTCAAATGCAAAGCGTCACTGCAGGTGGGCAGAGCAGCCCTGTGAAGACCTTGTTTTGGGCGCTGAGCTGTCAGGCTGCAGAACTTATTCTAACCCAGGGTCCTAATGGCCTGCAGTTTTTAAGTGGGCCTCATCCAGCAGGGAAATTGAGCTGAGCTGAAGCCTGGGGGACAGAGTCTGGGAACTCGCTGCCTCTCAACCTCATGATGTGCTCACCAGACAGTTTGATACCAGGAAGTGTGTGTCTTTGGTGCCTCTCCTTTTATGTGTTTCGGGGGGGGGGTCATCATTTGGCGGTCTGGTGTGTTTGGTAAGCTCAAAGGCCTGGTTGGTATGGGGTTGATATGCCCATGCATCTATGTGCATCTGATTGTGTGTGTGTGTGTGTGTGTGTTTACTAGGGGTTGAACCCAGGGGCATTCCTCCCTCTGAGCTGCACCCCCAACCCTTTTTTATTTTTTTGTTTTGAAACAGGGTCTCACTAGTTTGCTGAATGTATCCCTACATTGCTGAGGCTGTCCTTGAACCTATGATCCTCCTGTCTCAGCCTCCCAAGTACTGGGATTACAGGCATGCGCCACCAAACCCGGCTTCTGCTGTCATTTGATAAATTCACATGTGGTCATTTTTATTAGCACAATTACGTTATCAGTTTGTGCCTTATGATTGTACTGCGCAGCTGGGGTGGGGGTCCTTTTTGATAAGTTCTGTATGTTCAACATCTGGTGGTTATCTATTTGCCGAGACAAGTTACCAAGTCATTCTGCCTTAGTGCTTGCAGTCAAAATGGAGTAGCTCATGGCAAACTGCTGCTTTATAAAACGGAGTGACTCAGGGCTAGGCACTGCTGTTCTATACAACATGGCGTAGCTCAGAGCTAGGCAGGGCCTGAAAATTGCTATTGTGAACAACGTGGAATAACTCGGAGCAGGACATGGCTTGCTGTACACACCTGGTTTCTCAGCTGCCCAGGAACACCTTCCCCTGACCCATTTCTCACCTAACCAGGGGCTGATTTTCTCCTGCGCCCCCTAAGAAAGAGGGAAACTTCCAGTGCAGCCTCATGGACAGCAAGCGGGAAGCCGGGCAGGGAGAGTTGGATGCAATGGGAGCAGGGGGCTGTCCTGAGAGTGGCAGTGAGGCTCAGCGAGGCTGGAGCACCGGGGTTAGCTATTCTTTCATCTCTGCATCACTGAACAGCACGGCCAATTACTCGCTTCCCCAGCAGGCTCGGCATGAGTCACTACATCTTGCTGCGGCTGGAGCACGTTCTATTCCAGGCAGGTGCAACTGTTAGTTCACATGGCCTCCAGGTGCCCTCAGCCCCTCCATCACCAACCGAAGATCGAATCATCCGTGCCTCCATTACCTGAAGATCCATCCCAGAGTCTCTTTTAGGCTGGCTCCGTGCCAAAGAGATAAGTCCCCATTTCTTTCCCCGTTGCCTGGGTGTTGGGTCTCGGCCAAGAGACCCTGGCAGGTGGGGCATTTCTTAAGTAACAGGAAAGTTATGAACTCATAGGTTAATGAGGAAATCATTGACCAAACTGTGTGCGAGTGCGCTGAGTGAGCAACCCTTGGACTGCCATAAAAGCTGGCAAAAGCCGGGCGTGGTGGCGCACGCTTGTAATCCCAGTACTTTGGGAGGCGGAGACCGGAGGATCCGGGTTCGCGGCCAGCCTCAGCTCTGTCTCTCTCTCTCTTCCTGTCTCTCCCTCTCTCTCTCTCTCTCTCTCTCTCTCTCTCCTTAGTGAGGCCCTCTGCAACTTCGTGAGACCCGGTTTCATAATAAAGTATAAAAAATAGGGCCGGGGGTGTAGCCTGGAGGTAGAACGCCCTGGGTTCAATCCCCGGTACCGCAAAAAAAAAAAAAAAAAAAAAGCTGGCACAAGGCGGACCCAGCTGTGGCCTGCTGGCTCTTTTCTTCTAATGTGGGTCACTTCTTGAACTAGGACAGCCTGCAGGTGTTCCCTTTGTGCTCAGACAAACACTCAACTCCTAACCTTGGAAGAATGCAGCGGGAACAAAGGCCTGCTCCTACGCTGCAGGAGCAGCCAGCTCAGAGCGGGAAGGCAGAGGGCCTCTTCTGCATGGCAGCACCTGGCCCTCCTCCTGCTCTATTATGTAATCTGTTAAATTACCCTCCTGCGGCTCTGCATTCCACCCCGGCTTCCCCACCACTTTCTAGCTGGGTGACTTTTGACAAATGGCCTAACCTTTCTGAGCCTCAGTTTCTCATCCTCATGGAGCCATGGTAAGAATGGAATGAGGGGATGAATGGGGACGTGTAGTAGGCCCCAAAGATCCTAATTTCCAGAACCTGTGACATACAACAAACAGACTGTGACCTGCAGGTGTGATTGAGGCAAGGATGTGGAGGTGGGAAGATTATTTTGGATTATGCAGGTGGGCCCGATGTATGTACAGAGATCCTTATGAGGAGGCAGAAGGCAACAGAAGCGGAGTCTGCAGCGATGTGGCCTCACGCTGGCGAAAGCATGCTGTCCCTAGAAGCTGTAAGAGGCAAGGAACAGATTCTCCCCTTGAGTCTTCAGAAGGAACCAGCCCTACTGACACCTTGACTTTAGCCCAGTGAAACTGATTTTGAACTTCTGGCCTCCAGAACTGTAAGAGGATAAATGTGTTGTTTTAAGCTAGCAAGTTTGGGGTTATTTGTTATATCAGCTGCAGATAACTAATACCGACGGATGTGTAAAATGCTGTGAAAATGGAAGGATTTGCTGCCATATAGCCAGAGCCAGGAATATAGAGAGGCCAAAGGGGTGGGTGTGCCTGATAATCCAGTGAGGAGTCAGCCCACAGGTGTCGATTTGCATGACTTCATTTGCAGGTGCCTCCGAGGAGGGCTGTGAGGGGCTGGATGGTGTTTGCTGCCTTACCCAGCCTGGTCCCCAGATTTGAGCTTAGTGAGGACCAGCTCCACGGAGATGAGTGAACTGTGTTCCAAGGGACTCACAGCTGCATGTGTGAGTACCAGCTGTGCTGCTGTGGGGCCCAGGTGACATGGTGGGATGCAGAGAAGATTGCCCTGTTCCTGCAGAACACTGACTGCTGCCTGGCTTATTCTGACATCCCAAAGGCTACATATCAAGACTACTGGCACACCTCATCCTTAGTCACTGCCCAGGTGGCCATGGAGAAATGCCACCCTACAGACAGCAGGCAGCCCCAAGAGGTTGAAGCCAAAGACACAAAGTTCTCCTGAAGTCCCCCAAAGAATGAGTAGGATACCCCTTTGCAGGGTAAACATGGGCCCTTGGCGTTTGGACGAACATGTGTGGGTGCCCATCCACTGGAAGGCACTGGCAACTTCAGGCCTCTGCAGGGCCTGCCCGTGGGCGCCACCAGTTTCTCTCTGGGATACCTGTTCCCTAGCAAACCCACTGACCTGAGGTCACAGCCAAGCATGACCGCGCCTCACGCTTGGCAAAGCGAGGCTCGCTCACAAGCACTTGGGGATGGTTGTCCGGGAAGAACGCTTTCCGGTTCCAATCGCTCTTCCTCTGTATCACGTGCTGTGAGTCCACCTGGCAAGTCATCAAATGTGGAGCCAAGCTGAGGGCTGCCGGCCACCGGCCTGCTCTCTCTGCCTCTGCTTCCTCCCTCTCAGTTTCTTCCCTCTTGCTTGCCACTCTGGGTCGAGTTGCTGGCTGGTTTGTTCCCGCTCCATGAGCGCAGGCTTTGCCCGCAGAATGTCTGCACCCCCCACGCTGCACAGCACAGAGCAGCTCTCAAAAGGCTAATTAATTAGCTGACACCCCCAGCATAACGACTGGGGGCGGAGGGCGGAGGTTTGGGACTTGAAAGACACAGGCAGCATATCTCTAAATCCACGGCTCACTGGGCTGGAAAATCTCCAAAACTAGCCAAGCGAAGAGGCGCAGGAAACCCAGGAAGGGATTTTTCCATGTGGTGGCCCGAGGGCATCATTGGAAAGCTCTGGAAGAGCCCACCTAGTGCCCTGCTGAAGGACCAACTCCTCTTCCCTGCTGGTGCTGCAGAAGGAGTCCTTCCTCTTCTACCTTCTCCCCCGTGGCCTTGCTCTGTGGCATTGGCACAGACCCCGTCTCTGCTCCCTTCCCCCACGTGGCTCCTCCAGTCACGGGCTAAAGACACTTGTCTCCCAGAGCTTGGAGAAATCTCCCCAAAAGATCTTAGCCTGGCTGTAAGCTTTCCTCTAACACTTTTCTCAGAAAGAGATGTCCTGGGTTTTGAATTTCAAACACTGTAGTACCAAGGGCAGGGGACCGAGAGACAGAATCTCCTCCTTATGGCAAGGCTGTCCCTCCTGGAAGTCAGTCCTCCAAGTCCCCAAGGTTCCAGATCTCCGAGCCGCTCACAGCCTTCAGAGTGTGTGTGCCGGGGACCAAGTTTCTCCCCCCAATCCATCTCAGACTGACACTTCTATGAAATATGAAGAGAAAAATCGATTTCCAGGATACCAGCTCACTGATCATGCATTCACCAGTGGCCATTCTGATGTTGCCATCAGAATGCTCTAAACATTTCTTTTTCTTTTTTTGCGGTACTAGGGGTTTAACCCAGGGGCATTCTACCTCTGAGCTACATCCCCAGCTCTATTTTTTAATCTTTATTTTGAAATAGGATCTCACTAAGTTGCGGAGGGCCTCACTAAGTAGCTGAGGCTGGCCGTGAACCTGCAATCCTCCTGTCTCAGCCTCCCAAGTACTGGGATTACAAGCATGTGCTACCACGCCCTGCTGCACTCACCGTTTCTAAATGTTTGCTCTCCATTTCTGCAAATGTCCCATTGAGGACTGATGATAACTGCTCGGGCCCTGGTACCAGCCCACGGAGCACACTTTGCGTTCACGCCATAGACGTGTAGACAAACTGCTTGTTTGTTCAAGACTAGAATCATGAAAGTGTTCTTTATTCTTTGATATATGAATCTGCAGCCAAAGATTTCCTCAGCAGACAAAGGAAAAGAAAGCTCGGAGGGTTTGCTCTGCACCCTAGAATTGCTATAGGGGAAAAGCTAGCTCCCTCCAACAAAAGGGGGGTCACCGAAGCCCTCATCTCTCTGGCAGGAGACAGAAGGCACCTCATTGGGTTGTCCAGGACTGCCAAAAAAGGAAGGGGGCCACTGTCTTGCATTGAGGGGACGCTGAAGGTGAGGTTGAGTCAGGCACCGTGGTGTGCCTGTCCCTCCATGTGTCCTAGCAGGGAAGCCAGCCCACATGAGAGAAATCTTTATGGCCATGTGAGCCCTGCGGCTCTGGATGGATACTCGTACCAGGATTTCAAAGTTGTGACTACTATTAATTTACAAAATCGTATTGGCAGTTAGGATGGCCCTGAGTGTTTATTATAGGGTACACGCTCAGGGGATCAGCTCCAGCTACCCTATTAGGTTGTTCCCATTGTTATCATTGTCATTTCCCAGATAAGGCAACTGGCCTCAAAGAGCCAGAGTGTTCTGCCAGCAACGAGCTGCAACTGGCAGATGGCGGAGCTGGGCCTGGAACACTGGCCGCCCGACTACGGAGCTCCCATATCTGCAGCAGCGTGCCTTCTGCCTGGTCCATAAGAGGGGCTATTTGAGCCAGCGTGGTGGTGCACACTTGTAATCCCAGTACTTGGGAGGCTGAGACAGGAGGATCGCAGGTTCGCAGCCAGCCTCAGCTACTTAGTGAGGTCCTCCGCAACTTAGTGAGACCCTGTTTCCAAATAAAGAATAAAAAATAGGACTGGGGATGTAGCTCAGAGGTAGAATGCTCCTGGGTTAAACCCCTGGTACCGCAAAAAAAAAAAAAAAAAAAAAAAAGAGGGGCTATTTATGGTTCAAGAGAACAATTCCCTGGCACAGGGCTCCCAGGGGTCAAAGGTATACTCTTGCATAGAAAAAACTGCGAGAGAGGAGTTGAGCCACACAGACAGTGTGGCTGGGAGCAGTGCCTCTCCACCTCGAGTGAGTGAGCGTGCATCACAACCACCTGGGGGGCTTGTTGCGACATGACTGCTGGGCTCCCAACCCAGCCATTCCGACATGGGAGGCCCAGGTGGGACAGGCACAACTGCTGTCAGCCAGCCAAGCAGCAGGCCGTGCTGAGGCCGCTGCTCCCTGGCTCCCACTCTGGGAACCAGCGCCTGGTGCAGACAGGTAGGACCGCGACACAGGGACACAGGCTCTCTGAATAGGGTTGTTGCTCCCTGGGAAAGCTGTCTGGGATGAAGGAAGGCCAGACGATGTCTCTTCTGTCCACTCCAAGATCTTCCCATCACCCCCTTCTGCTGACAGTTTGTTCTCAAGTGCCAGACTGGTTTTTTTTGTTTTGTTTTGTTTGGTACTATGGATTGAACCCAGGGGTATTCAACCTCTGAGCTATACCCCAGCCTTGTCTTTTTCTTTTTTTAATTTGGAAACAGGGTCTCACTAAGTTGCTGAGAGCCTCGCTAAGTTGCTGAGGCTGGCTGCAAACCTATGATCCTCCTGTCTCAGCCTCCCGAGTACTGGGATTGCAGGCATGTACCACCACACCTGGTTTCAGCTCAGATTTTTTGATAATGGCAAGATGACTTGAGTCCAGATACTTCTACAGTTCCCACTCAACCCACTGGAAACTTACTTTTTTTCTCTCGCCAAATGTTGGACCAGACTCTGAATCAGCACGGTCACACGCAGTAAGCTTTGGGCATGGTAGCTCCAGAATGGTAGCTCCAATCCCTCCTTGGACTGGGAGGCCCAGCCTAGTGCCAGGCACACAGCAGGCATCTCTAATGCCCAGGTAGAGTCTCTCTGATTAGCAAGTCTTGTGAATTCTGGTAGATCCCCTGGCTGGGAGGAAGAGCTCATGGTACTCTTCTTCCTCTCCACATCATCTCACCTGCAGCACTGAAGATGTACTGGCCCAGCCCAGAGATGACAAGGGGAGACAGTTGGAAAATGAGATTCCATAGGGGAAAATGCAAGAAAATGAAGAAATCAACCCGGCACTCCTTCCGTGTGGATGAACAAGGCTCTTCTGGGGGCTGGGGGAGTAGCTCAATGGTAGAATGCCCTGGGTTCCATCCCAGCACTGCAAAAAAGAGAGAAAAATGAAGAACTCGGACTCCTTGATGGGCAGGGATGCACTTGGCCGTGGGGCTAGATGCTTCTGAACTGAGGATTCTCCTACAGAACCTCTGAGCTGGGTGCTCCTGGCCTCCCTGGGAGCTGGTGGGATGGGAGGAGCCTCGGCTCAGCTCCAAGCATGTTCACCAGGACAGGCCTGATTTCTGTCTCCCTCCATGGGGCCCACGGTCCATTTTCCAGCTACTTCTACTATGTACAACAGAGAATACTTTTTGGTTCTTCCCATCCTGCAAAGCGACCCAGCCACAACTGGGGGATCCGGGGAGAGGGAGCAGCCTTGGCATAAAGAACGGAAGTGTGAGACCCTAGTATCAGCAGCAAAAACAATAATGGTGTCACCTCTGTATTAGTAATAATAACTAAGATTTACTGAATTTACTATGTGGCTCTGCGATAGTGCCTTAAGTGCCTCTTCTTGTTTAATCCTTAAATAACCCTGTGAGGTTCCAGGTTCTGTTTTTATCTTCATTTTACATGCAAGGGAAAGGAGACACAGAGAGGTTAGGGAGCAGTCCCTAAGTCACACAGCTAAGCAGCAGCGAAGCCAGGATTTGAACCTGAGACTGTCACTTCAGAGTTTTCAGCCATTGCCTCAGCAGAAACAAAGGCCCACCCTCTTGCTATCTTGCTGCAACAGTGTTTGGAGCTGACTTTGAACCAGGTAAGATACTGGGAGAGCAGTCAGGGGCTTTAGTAAACCAATGGCTTTCTTGGGACTAATGGAATTAATAAAAAAGCAACAGCCTATGACCAATGTTTAAATTCATCCTGGCCATCACTCACTCCATGATTACGAGGGCAAAGAACCATTATTTTCCTGATCAGCCTAAGCTGGTTGATGTATTTAAAAGATATTCTCGGAGCTGGGCATGGTGGTGCACACCTGTGATCCTGGTAATGGGGGGGGGGCTGAGACAGGAGGATCACAGGTTTCAAGACCAGCCTCAGCAACTTAGTGAGACTCTGAACAACCTAGCAAGGCCCTCTTTCAAAATAAAAAATAACAGCCGGGCGTGGTGGCCCACGCGGTGGAGATAGGAGGATTGCAGGTTCGCGGCCAGCCTCAGCTACTTAGTGAGACCCTGTTTCAAAATAAAGAATAAAAACTAGGGCTGGGGGTGTAGCTCTGAGGTAGAATGCCCCTGGGTTCAATTCCCAGTTCCACAAAAAATAAAAAATAAAAAGTGCTGGGGGTGCAGGTTGGAGGTAGAACAGCCCTGGGTTCAATCCCCAGTACCCTCCCAAAAAAGGCATTCTTGATAAATTGAAGGATAATTTTGCTCCTCTTCCTGAGGAAAAGCCAGTGAAGACAGTGAGGAAGAACGGCCCTGTCCTAAGGAAAACAAAGGGACAGACTTGAAGTAGAATTTTGCCTGGGCAGAGCAGGTGATGCCTGCCACTGGAACCTCGGAGAAAAAGCCTTTGACCAAATCATCTGTGCCCGCCACTCCCGGCCTGTCCCCACTGCCTGGAATCCCGCCATTGGAAATCTATTCTTTTGGGTCAAGACACTATTATTTCGAGAGGTCTTCTCAGTATTTCTTTTTTTTTTTTTTTTTGCGGTACTGGGGATGGAACCCAGGGGCATTCTACCTCTGAGCTACACACCCAGCCCTATTTTTTATTCTTTATTTTGAAACAGGGTCTCGCTAAGTTGCGGAGGCCTCACTAAGTATCTGAGGCTGGCCGTGAACCCGGATCCTCCGGTCTCAGCCTCCCAAGGACTGGGATTACAAGGGTGCGCCACCACGCCCAGCTCTTCTCAGTATTTCTTGCAGAAGGATCCATCTGTGTGTGTGTGTGTGTGTGTGTGTATGTGTGTGTGTGTGTGTGTGCACGCTCACGCGCCACTAGCTCTTTCCCTAGCTTCCCATCTTGCTGTGTGAACTTTATTGTTAGCTGTGTGTGGAGAGAAGGCAGAAATTTGGTATTCTCCCCTAAATTGCTTACAACCTAGCGGTAGAGATAAGACATGGACTTAAATCGCTGCAAGGAAAGAGATTTAAAAATGTGCACCAAGTGACATGAGGCTTCAGAGGCAGATGGCTCTCAGCTAACTGAAGAAATGACCCTGGCACAGAACTCAGTACAACTTTAGAGCAACATCCTTGTGGGCCAGAGGGCGAATATTTTTTGGAAGGAGGCAGGTGAGTGCGGTGTCATCCCTGTCATCCTCCACCATCACAGCGGGACCCCCTCTTGGGGAAGTGGTCCTGGCCTTGCCTTGCTGTTCAAGCTGAGGGCTCACCTCATGAGCCCTGGCGTCTCTGGGCTGGTGTCTGTCACTTTGCACACAGGAGGCAGCGGAGGAGGCCTGGAGGGAACCTGTGGTTGGGTGTCTGATTCGACTGTGACTGGATACGCATCCTCTTTAGGTGGGTCTGCAATAAGGAGAAGCTCCCAGAACCTGTGCTGATGGGAGCGCTTGACCTCTTGGAGGCCAGACCAGGAGCCAAGATGTACATTTGGACTCTTTATTGGTGACTAGCTGAGGAAGGACAACAGACGCCCTGGACTTGCAATGACACTTTCCAGTTGTGAAGAGAAGTCGGGGGCCGTGGGAGGCTTGGAACAAGACTATGGAGGATGAGGCTGGAATTCAAAGAGCCGAACAGCTTAGCTATGAGGTCAGAAGCATCTGTAAGGCCGATTCTCTAGAGAGAATTGGAAGTTAATGACTGCTCTAGGATTCTATGAAGTTGTAAATGTTTCAGTTTTCAATTCAGGTTCTAAGGAGAAGTGTGCAGAGACCCTGCTCTTACCTCCTGAGAATGGCTGGGAATGGACAAGCACAGATTCCAGGGGTGGGAAGTCTCTGGACTTCCAGTATTCTCTGAATCCTTCTCAATCCTTCTCTTGAATATTTCTATCTCAAGCAAAATAACTGTGGAGGCCAGCCACCGCTGTAGAGTTCAGGCCGAAGGTCATAGGTGGTTTACACCTCCAACCAGTGTGTATGTGCACCTGAACCCCAGTTATTGTGAGGAAGATTTAAAGAAGAGCCAAATTGGGTGGGGGGAGGAAGAATTCGATGGTTGGATTCAACAGCAGAAGGAAAAGATCAAAGAAAAGAATCATGGCCCTGAAGATAAAAACTTCCCAAACTGCAAAGAGAAAATAAACTGAAAAATAAAACGAAGCTTAAGGGACTCCTGAGACAACAAGATAGAATTGTGTCATCAGAGTCCCAGGAGGATAGGAGAAAGAGGAGGGGCTAAAAGGCATTTGAAGAAATAATGGCTGGAAATGTCTCTAATTTGTCAGAAGACATAAATCTACATATTCAAGAAGCTAAGCGAATCCTGAGCGGAATAAATCCAGAATAATCCATGCCCATAATCATTATATCCTATTTCTGAAAACTAAAGTAAAATATCTTGAAAGCAGCCAGAGAGAAATGATGGGTTACCTGTAAAGGAAAAAACACAACCAACAAACCAACTAAATTGAATGACAGCAGATTTTCCATCAGATACCATGGCGGTCAGAAGGAAGTGACACTTTTTTTCAAGTGTTAAAATAAAAGAACCATTGACATAAAATTCTGTATCCAGTGAAAATATCTTCAATAATGAAAAGAAACAACTCTCAGATGAAGGAAAACGAAGATAATTTTTTTTGCCTGCAACATACTCTAAAAGAATGGCTAAAGAAAGCTCTCTTAACACAAAAAACGATAAAAGACGAAATCTTAGATATCATTATATACTTACTAGAATAGCTAATATGAAAAAGAGTGACAAGACCAAGTACTGACAAGGATGTGAAGAAACTGGGTCTCTCACACATTGTTGATGCAAATGCAAAATGCTACAGCTATTCTCAAAAATTATTTTGCAGTTTCTTAAAAAAACTGAATCTGCACTTGCCGTGGGACCCAGCAATTTCACTCTTCAGCATTTATCACAGAGAAATGAAGGCTATACCCTCACAAAAATTTTTACATGGTTGTTCATAATACCTTTATTTAGCCCCAAACTGGAATCAAACCAAAATGTCCCTCAATAAAGGAATGATTAGCCAGGCGTGGTGGCACACGTTTGTAATCCCAGTACTTTGGGAGGCAGAGACCGGAGGATCCGGGTTCGCGGCCAGCCTTAGCTCTCTCGCTGTCTCTCCCTCTCTCTCTCTCTCTCTCTCTCTCCCTCTCTCCCTGTCTCTCTCTCTCTCTCTCTCTTTACCTAATGAGGCCCTCCGCAACTTCGTGAGACCCGGTTTCAAAATAAAGTATAAAAAATAGGACCGGGGGTGTAGCGCGGAGGTAGAACGCCCCTGCGTTCAATCCCTGGTACCGCAAAATAAATAAATAAATAAATAAATAAATAAATAAATAAATAAATAAAATAAAAATAAAGAAATGATTAAACACGCTGTAGTGTATCGATACTATGGAAATACTACTCAGCAATAAAAAGGAATGAACTATTAATACACGTAACAACTTGGCTAGATCTCCAGGCCAATCTCAAAAGGTCACATACTGTATAATTCCATGTGTACATCATTCTCAAAATTATAGAGATATAAAACAAATTAGTGGTTGCTAGGGAGTTAGAGATGTTGGGGTGGAGAGAAGAGGAAGTGATTGTCACTATAAAAAGGTAGGAGATCCTTGTGGCGACAGAACAGTTCTGTATCTTGATTATTGTGGTAGTTATGTGAATCTACAGTGTGACAAAATGACATAGAGCTACACACACACACACACACACACACACACACACGCATGCTGTACCAATGTCAGTTTCCTGGTTTTGATATTGTACTGTAATTGTGTAAGATGTAACCCTTGGGGGAAATAGGATGAATGGTACAAGGGGCTTCTTTGTACTATCTTTGCAACTTTCTATGTATCTTTAGTTATTTCAAAGTTTAGAAGTTTTTCTTTTTAAAGAAGTATGTAGAACATGGTGTCATTTTGTAAAACCACTCAGCTGTATTGTATAGTTAAATGTATCTGTGTAGAGAAGTATCTGGAAGGATAGTCACCAAGCTTTTGAGCGATTATTAGTGAAAGGTGGCATTTGGGAGTGATTTTCACTTTCTTCATATTCTTTGTGTCATTTGAGTTATTTTTAACTTAAAATCTAAAGCAGATAAAAAGGCCCGATGGATGCTGGGAAGAGGAAGGGAAAATGGGCAGAAGAACACGTCCATTTTGAGTTGGACTGGAGTGACGATAATGGCATGGATTATAGCTAGTTGTGTAGATTTTTATTTTATTTTATTTTATTTATTTTTTGTGGTACTGGTGATTGAACCCAGCCCTATTTTTTATTCTTTATTTTGAAACAGTGTCTCACTAAGTTGCCGAGGGCCTCACTAAGTACCTGAGGCTGGCTGCAAACCTGCGATCCTCCGGTCTCAGCCTCCCAAGTACTGGGATTAAAAGCATGCGCCACCGCGCCCGGCTATTTTATTTTTATTTATTTATTTTATTTTATTTTTGAGGTACGGGGGATTTAATCCAGGGTCATTATATCTCTGAGCTATACTACCCCCCCAACACTATTTTATTTTTTATTTTGAAACAGGGTGTCACTAAGTTGCGGAGGGCCTCACTAAATTTCTGAGGCTGGTCAGGAACCTCTGATTCTCCTGTCTCAGTCTCCCAAGTACTGGGATTACAGGCGTGCGCCACCAACACCTGGCTAATTGTATGGATTTTGAGGGCTGGAATTTTAGCCCTGGAAAAGTGTTATGATTTGTATGGCCTGGACTTGCAATGATACTTTCTCTCTTTCTTTTTTTTTTTTTTTTTTTGTAGTACTGGGGATTGGACCCAGGGACATTCTACCTCTGATCTACATCCCCAGCCCTATTTTATTTTGAAACAGAGTCTTACTAAGTTGCAGAGGGCTTCGCTAAGTTGCTGAGTCTGTCCTCGAACCTGTGATCCTCCTGTCTCAGCCTCCCAAGTACTGGAATTACAGGCGTGTGCCACCACATCCAGCTAATTGTGTGGATTTTTGAGGGCTGGAATTTTAGCCCTGGGAAGGTGTTATGATTTGCATCTGGACTGTCCCCAAAAAGCTCCTGTGCTAGGCAGTACAGCAGTGTGCAGAGGTGTAAAGATTGGATCATAAGGCTCTGACCTCGTCAGCGGATGAATCCACTTGATGGCTTAATAATATGAGTGCACTACGGGAAGGTGGTGAAAACTAGGCTGGGGTGTTGCCAGTGGAGAGCACTCCAAAGGGGCGGACGTGCACAGTCAGTTGGGGGTTTGGCTATTGCAGAACACCTGAGCTGGGCACAGCACAATGAGGCTGGAATGCGGGTGGGGCTTTGGCTCCACTGCTCAGAGTCCAAGGGCCTCCTCTCCCGCAGGAATCTGACTTGTCTCTCTCTCTTAAAATCCTTCAACAGCCCTTCTCCATTTGCCCAGGATAAAGTCCACCCCCTTTGCCTGTCTTTCAGGGCCCTCTGTCCCTGTCGCTCTGCCTCGGGGGCATTCTCCCTCTGACATGTCTGTGTAGGTGCTCAGATGCGCTGGCTTCTCCCAGCCATGACTCAGTGAGCGACTTTTGTTTCAGGGAATGGTAGGGGCAGGCCCGCCACTCCCTGGCTGGCCTCCTGCATCCAAAACAAACAGTCTGGCGGCAGCATGTGGCAAATTAGGTGCGGAAGGGCATTCGAGGCTAGGCAGGAGAGCGTCCAGAGGAAAGCTCATCTGTTGTCAGGAAGCAAAGATGATAGACCCAGGATCAGGGAGGGGAGACGTGGAAGAGAGCCTTCTGTCTTGGCCCCTGGCCCCCAGGGACACCATGATAAAAGCCACTCACTGAGCGCTTACAGAGTGCTAAGCCCCATCTTCACGACCTCTCTGCAGCAGAGGCATCTGTGTCCAATGAAGAAAACGAAGCTCAGAATGCTTAGTGAGTGGCTAGCGAGCAGTAGAACTGGACTCAGACTGTCTGGCACCGCAGTGTCTTTCTGCAACAGTTTGGAGCAAGCCAGGCGTGGCGGCACACGCCTGTCCTCCCAGTACTTGGGAGGCTGAGACGGGAGGATCGCAGGTAGGTTTGCAGCCGGTCTCAGCAACCTAGTGAGACCCTGTTTCAAAATAAAAAATAAAAAAGAGATGGGGGGTATAGCTCAGAGGTAGAATGCCCCTCTGTTCAATGCCTACTACCACACACACAAAAAAGCTTAGCTCACAGACGTGATCATTTAGGTTTTTTGTAAAAAGTTGGTCGTTTCCATATTTGTAAGGCAGTTTTCCTAAACATCTTTTTATGAAGATGCATAGCAGAAGTGGAGCTGCAGGGCCAGGACGTGGGCCCCCTGAGCACTTCCCGTGTGTTGCTGTGCTGGGATGAGACCAGTGCTGATGGACCGACTTAACTCACTTATGTGGAAGTCAACAGGGAAATCAGGAAAGGAATTTTGCAACAAATTCCGGAATGGCCTCCTCTGACCAGCTTCCTGGGCAGCTCCAAATGTCCCACTGGGAGGGGTGGTAGTCAAGGCATCAGGGCCATGGGTCAGTGCTGAAGGTGACGTTCAGGGTCCTGCCAGGACTCCAACTCCTGGCCATCACTGCTGGGCTCACTGATGCCCTATTTAGGAGCTCCACTCTCCCAGGCTCCACAGGGACCATGGAGGACTCAGTATCTGAAGCCGAGCCTGGGGGGTGTGCAGTTAAGTCGCCTGACTGCTACCAGAACTGAGCCCTGGACAGCTGCCTATCATGATCCTGCGAGTGTGCTCCGCTGGACTGCCCATCAAGCTCACCTTTTTTCTTTCTTTCTTTTTGGTACTGGAGATTGAACCCAGGAACATTCTACCTCCAAGCTACATCCCCAGCCCTTTTTATTTTTTATTTTGAAACAAGTTCTCACTAAGTTGCTGAGGGCCTTGCTAAGTTTTTGAGGCCGGCCTCGAACCTGTGATCCTCCTGTCTCAGCCTCCCAAGTACTGGGAATACAGGTGTGCACCACCACTCCCAGCCAGGATCTCCTTCATGGCCTTTAGTCCCTTCCAAGCCTTTCTTCCACAAAGCCAGATCTATCCCCAGGCTCACCCTGCCACCTCCTCCCTCCCCCTGCCCCAGAAAACAGCTCTCCTCCCAGAAACAGGCCACTGTTTCTTGACCCCTTCAGTATCCTGGACACGACACTCAGGGCTGAGGCTATAGAGATAATTAAGACAGCTGCTGCTTGTGAGGAAATCAGAGTCCCTGGTTATAGATGATAAGAGCCACTGTAATTTAAAGGCAAGGAGCAGCGCGGTCACAGAGGAGCAGGGGCCACTTCTCCCTGAAAGCTGATTCTCAGAGATGATTGATGAGTTTTCCTGGGGTCCTAATGTTTGCCTCTCAGTGTAGATAGATTCTTTGTGGGAGGTAGATTATTTGTGGGAGATTAGGAGGTGTGATAGGGTTGGAGGGAAAGCCATTCTGGACAGAGGAAACAACATGAAAGAAGATGCAGGAGAGGAAACAACCCAACCATCCACCAACAGGGGAAAAGATAAACATACAATAGAATACTACTCAGCAATGAAAAAGAGTGAACTACCGATACACACAACATGGACGAATCTCAACATAGACTTAGCAAAAAAAGCCACGCATTAAAAGTACATATTTAGTGAGACCCTGCTTCAAAATAAAGATTAAAATAGGGCTGGGAGTGTAGCTCAGAGGTAGAATGCCCCTGGGTTCAATCCCCAGGACCACACACACACACACACACACACACACACCACACACACACACACAGTACATACTATATGATTCTATGTCTATAAAGCTCTAGAAAATTTAAACAAATCTATAGTAAAAGGAGACAAACCAGTGGTGATATTTGGGGTGGTGGGCAGGAGGTAGGAATGATAAGAGGGTAGAGGAAGGATTTTGGGGGGTGATAGATATGTTTATTATCTTGATTGTACTGATATTTTCTTCTTTTTTTTTTTTTGCGGGCGTTCTACCTCCGTGCTACACCCCCAGCCCTATTTTTTATACTTTATTTTGAAACCAGGTCTCACGAAGTTGTGGAGGGCCTCACTAAGGAGAGAGAGAGAAAAAGAGAGAGAGAGAGAGACAGGGAGAGAGAGAACGAGAGAGCTGAGGCTGGCCGCGAACCCGGATCCTCCGGTCTCCGCCTCCCAAAGTACTGGGATTACAAGCATGCGCCACCACGCCCGGCTTGTACTGATATTTTCACAGGCATATTTGTAGGTAAAAGTTATCAAATTGTACTTTTACGTATGTACAATCTACCGCATCTCAGTTAGACTCAGTAAAGCTGTTTTCAGGCACAGGAGGCTAGAGTAGTCTGGAGGTGGGACCCTCAGGCCATTGGGTTAGACTGAGGCAAAGTCTTGAAGGCTCAGGGGCCAGGGGAAAGTTGTGCTAAGGAATTCAGATCTTATCCGAGGCACTTGAGAGCCATATTTGGCTGCTTTGTTTTTTCTATTTTTGCAATACTGAAGATTGAACCCAGGGCCTTACACATGCTAGACAAGCATTCTACTACTGAGGTATCTCCCAACCCCCTTTTGAAATTTTATTTTATTTTATTTTTATTTATTTATTTATTTTTTTTTGCGGTACCGGGGATTGAACGCAGGGGCGTTCTACCTTCACGCTACGCCCCTGGCCCTATTTTTTATGCTTTATTTTGAAACCGGGTCTCACAAAGTTGCGGAGGGCCTCACTAAGTAGAGAGAGAGAGGCAGGGAGAAAGAGAGAGAATGAGAGAGAGAGAGAGTTGAGGCTGGCTGCGAACCCGGATCCTCCGGTCTCTGCCTCCCAAAGTACTGGGATTACAAG
>PVJS01032752.1:0-22582 GCA_004027185.1 Glis glis | reverse complement strand
AGTTGCGGAGGGCCTCACTAAGTAGAGAGAGAGAGAGAGACAGGGAGAGAGAGAGAGAGAGAGAGAGCGTGCGCACGCACGCGCGTGCGCGAGCTGAGGCTGGCCGCGAACCCGGATCCTCCGGTCTCCACCTCCCAAAGTACTGGGATTACAAGCGTGCGCCACCACGCCCGGCTATTACCATCCTTTAAAGCAGAGAAAACCTGACCACTGGGAATGAAAAGGAATGAAGTATAAAATTATGTGATATTCCTCTATCACAAAGCACCACATTTTTAAGAAGCTTTTTTTTTTGATACTGGGGATTGAACCCAGGGGAGTTCTACCTCTGAGCTACACTCCTAGCCCCATTTTATTTTTTTTTATTTTGAAACAGGGTCTCACTAAGTTGCTGGGGGTCTTGCTTAGTTGCTGAGGCTGGCCTCGAATCTGCCATCCTCTTGTCTCAGCCTCTCAAGTACTGGAATTACAAGCATGGGCCACCATGCCCAGCTTAAGAAGCATCTTTAATAAAAATTATTCTGAAGATGTGTACTAATCATTTCTTTGCCTTTTAAACAGAGTATACTCATACAAATTAAGTGGTCTTTGTCATCGGTATTAATATTAGTTGTTGAAAACACAATAATAAAATGACACCCTCCCAGTACTTGGGAGGCTGAGACAGGAGGACAGATCACAGGTTCTCAGGGCTAGGGGTGTGTGGTTCAGAGGTAGAATGCCCCTGGGTTCAATC
This sequence comes from Glis glis, assembly GCA_004027185.1. NCBI lineage: Eukaryota > Metazoa > Chordata > Mammalia > Rodentia > Gliridae > Glis > Glis glis. The sequence goes on along the minus strand of PVJS01032752.1, from coordinate 21,846 downwards.
CCCAGTGCCACAAAAATTAATCAATTAATTAATTAATTAATTAATAATGATACCCACAGGCTTTTCTAAGAATGGAATACTTGCATCTAAATTACATAATCATAATCATAATCCACTTCTTGAGTCCGGAGTTTTAATAGTTTTTTTTCTTAGTCCTCTGTCTTGAAATCAATTCTTGTCTGCTTATCAAGTCTCACTTCTTACTTCTCCAGTCCACCTTGCCCAGCCTCTGAGTTGCTCCTTCTTTCCTTCCTTCCTTCCTTCGTTCCTTCCTTCCTTCCTTCCTTCCTTCCTTCCTTCCTTCCTTCCTTTTTGCTACTGAGGATTGAACCCAGGAGCATTCTACCTCTGAGCTACATTCCCAGCCCTTTTATTTTTTTTGTTTTTAAGCAAGGTCTGGGTAAGTTGCTAAGGCTGTTCTCTAACCTGCAATCCTCCTGTCTCAGCCTCCCAAGTACTGGGATTACAGGTGTGGGCCTCCGTGCCTGGCGAATTGCTACTTCTGATCTGAATAAAAACTACTATGTTGTAAAGAATGGATTATGTTTTAAAACTCATTTTGAGTATGTATGATTTTTTTGTACTTGAAAGTTTTAAAGTTGTGATTCTTCTATGAATGTAACAGGAAATCAAGACTTGGATTTTGAGGCATTGTTTTGGTTGCATAGAAAAAGGACTTTATTGCTTACATTCTTAATCAGTCTTAGATTATTATGATTATTGTTTTTTAGTACTAACAACACTGTACATTTTTAAATGATATTCTTCTATTTGTAAACATTTTACCTATCTTTCTTCAAATAGCCCTTGCCAAATTCCCAGTAGGTAGGCAGAGCTAGTAGTCATGTTTCATTCATACATAGAGTTAACTATGTTCCTTGATGGCCCATGTGCCAAGCACAGAGGAAAATGGGACTTTGAGAGGTTACCTACTACAGACAAAGCAAATTCTCCGTAAATAAAAAGTCTAAATCCCATTCTAGAGCTCTCTGCTCAGCGGTCTTCCCCTTACAATATGGTGGTGTCCAGGTCGCTGCGTTCTCAAGGGGTGGAGTGACTTTATTCTTTAACTGTATTTATTTGTATTTATTTTATCTGTATTTATATTATCTGTATATTATCTGTACTTATCTTCTGAATTAAATACTTCTCTATTAAACAGCAACTAAGGCACAGCACAAGCAAGCTCAGAGTCTGACCACTTATAAAATCAGGGCCAACACGGTCAGTCCACCAGGGTATCGATGGGATATGACAATCGGCCAGGATCTGGTCATTGTCTAGTACTTGTCTCTTACACACACCATTTAAAATTGTTTTGCTATTTTTAGCTCTAAAAGCCCCCAGTAGGCAGAAACATTCCTTCCCAGTCACTTTTCTTGAAGTCAGTGAAAGTCTTTTCTAGTAAGGTGGGTAGGTGGCTCCTTCCTAATGTGCAAAACCCAAAGGCCTCCATGACCTTTTCATAGCATATTCTTTAAAATGTGGGTTGTCTGAACCTGTATAATCCTGCTGGGATTCCCCAGAAATAGATATTTTTAGAAGGCCTTAGATTTCCAAGTATTGCCAACTTTGCTCCCGGAGAATGGTTTTCCTTTAAAGGAATATATGCCTGATTCCTTTGCCCAAATGGGACTGTTAAAATTTGGCATGGTGGTGCACTCCTGTAATTCTAGTACTTGGAAGGCTGAGATAGAACAAATTAGTAAGACCCTCTTTCTTAATTAAAAAAAAATAAAATAGGGCTGGAGGTATGGCTTGGAGTTAGAATGCCCCTGGGTTCCACCTCCAGTGAAACACACACACACACACACACACACACACACATACACACACACACACAACTTGGAAATAATTTTGTGTGTGCAATATGTCCCTTCATGCAATGACAAAAGTTAAGGACTCTGGTTAAAGGAAAAGAAGAAGTAAAATTTCCATTTATACAATGACAGAGTTGGAAGGAAGATCAAGAACAAACTTTATGTTTACAAGACAGAAATGAGATACTGAGTTGCTACCTTCTTTCATATGAGAAACACTGAAAGTAAAAGAAATTTGCAAAAATATAAGCCCTTTGAATTGCCAGAAAATATAGGGCATGTTCCAGTCAGAATTCTTACAGCTATAATCTAAGACTTGACTAGACCAGGTGTGGTGGTGCACACTTGTAATCCCAGTACTTGAGAGGCTGAGACCCGAGGATCCAGGTTGGTGGCCAGCCTCAGCTACTTAGTGAGGCCCTCTGCAACTTAGTGAGACCCTGTTTCAAAATAAATAATAAAAAATAGGTCTGGGGAGTAGCCTGGAGATAGAATGCCCCTGGGTTCAATCCACGGTACCACCAAAAAAAAAAAAAAAAAAATATATATATATATATATATACCACATAACTTAGAGGAAAGAAGATTTATTTGCTCAGTTTTCCTTGGAGATATTGGGGTTCATGTGAGGCCCGGGACCACGGATCTCAGGGCATGGTGGTGGTGGGAAGTGGAGAGAGGAAGAGCACATGGTCTGTGCTCCCCACATCATGGAGGTTGGAAGCAAGAGAGATCTGGGGAAGAGACCATATATAATTCCTAAGGCCTAACCCCAGGGACCAACTTTTTCCAGCCATACCCCACCAGCATGGGCCACCATCCATTGTAATAGATTTATCCACTTCTGGGATTACAACTCTCATGACTCCATTACATCAACTCCAAACACCAATTTATTAGCTCTTCAAGGGGCCATTCTATATCTAACAATAATAGGGCATGAATAATAATTTGTCATATGCTTTGATTGAAAATGTATGCTTAGGCTGGGCTTGGTGTGCATGCTTATAATCCCAGTACTTGGGAGACTGAGACAGGAGGATCGCACGTTCATGACCCCTCGGTTGAATCCCTAGTACCACACGCACAAAAAAGAAATGTATGCTTAAATTTAACTGTTATCAGCCTATATCAACTTATTTCTTTCTAATTTAATAGTTATCCTACCTTTTCCCCATGACCTAGGTAGTTCTGAGTGCTGCAGCAAGTGCTAACAATGAATGTTAACATAAGCAATAACTCACTTAACTCCCCAGATGACACTGATGTATTATTGTTTTCCTTTACTAATGTACAGAGCAGTTCAGGAATTTGCCTGTGGTCTCTCTGTAAGTGACAAGACAGAGCACAATTTAACGCAGGCTGCCGACTCCTGAAACTCAGTTTTCAAGCACTGTGCTATTCTACCTTCCAGTTACATAAACTAGCTGGAACACAGAATTCATGTTATTTTGAAAACATCTCTTTTGCTCCCTAGCTTTTCAGAAGAAGCCTATTTTCAAAGCTATTATTATGAAACATTTACTTAAACTGGTCAAAGAAACCACCTTTTCTGAAAATAAAGCAGGCTTTTGAACGAGCCAGCGGAGGGGGGGGGGAGTCTGACTGGAGCACAACTATACTAGATGAAAGTTGGTGGCACTGGGGCCTGGGCTGGGACCTTGGCCCTTCTCTGTGCTCCACATCTATACAGTACAGAAGATGCTTTTCCCAGTTACAAGGAAAATACCAAGGAGACAACTCAACTGTGCTATCTAACACAGTGACATGATTCATCTCTGTGAGTAAGAATAATGATTAAAACTAAAACTTAACACTAAAAAAATACTGCAGTAGAAGGCATGGTGGCACACGCTTATAAGCCCAGTACTTGGGAGGCTGAGACAGGAGGACCGCAGGTTTGAGGCCATCCTTAGAAACTTAGTGAGACCCTCAACAACTCAGTGAGACCCTGTTTCAAAATAAAAAATAAAATAGGGGTGGGGGTGTAGCTCAGAGGTAGAATGCCCCTGGGTTCGATTCCTAGTACCACAAAACAAAACAAAACTGCAAAAGGCACAGCACAGAGGATTTTTAGGGCAGCAAAATTACTCTGAATAATACTATAATGGTGATACATGTCATAAATTTGTTCAAACCCATGGAAAGTATAACACAAAGTATGAAAACTATGGACTCTGGGTGTTGATGATGTGTCTGAGTAGGTTCATCAGTAGCAAGGAATATAGTGCTCTGCTGCTGCTGGATGTTGATAATGGGAGAGACTATAATAAACGAGTGGGGAATGAAGTAGTTTCCTCTTATCCATAGTTTCTCTTTCTGCAGTCTCAGTTACCTGTGGAAACTGCAGTCTGAAATATTAAATGGAAAATCCCAGAAATAAGCAAATCAGAAGTCTTAAATTATGTGCCACCGAGAAGCATGATGAAATCTTTTGCAGTCCTGTTCCATCTCACCTGGGAGGTGAGTCATCCCTTTGTCCGGTGTATCCATGCTGTATACACTACCCTCCTGTTGGTCACCTAGTAGTATCTTGGTTATCAGAATGACTGTCCTGCTATGGCGATGTTTATGTTCAAATAACCCTTATTTTACATGAATATAGCCCTACATACAAGAGTAGCGATGCTGGCAATTTGGATATGCTGAAGAGAAGTTGTAAAGTGCTTCCTTTAAGTGAAAAAGTGAAAGTTAGTCATAAGTATGTATGTATAGGAAAAAAATATAAGGATGGGCCTAGTGGAGACAGGAGGATCACAGGTTCGAGGCCAGCCTCAGCAACATAGTACAACCCTTAGCAGCCTAGCAAGACCTTATTTAAAAAAATAAACACAAACAAAAAAATAGTACAGTATATAGAGAGTTCAGCACTAGGAATGGCTTCAAGCATCCCCTGGGGATTTTGGGACCTGTCCCACATGGATCAGGGGGTGGGGGGGGGCTACTGTATGTGACAAATCTTGGTTCCTTCTGCTCAATTTTGCTGTGAATCTAAAACTGTACTAAGAATAAAGTCTATCATAAGAAAAAATACTACAATACATTATGCCAGGTGAAAGAAGCAAACACAAATGAACGACCACATATTGTATGATGGCGTTCATATGAAATATCCAGAATGGGCTAATCCAGAGAGACGGAATGCAAATTAGTGGTCGTCAGGGGAGTGTGGGAAGAATGAAGAGTGGCTGCTTAGTGGGTTCAGGGTTTCTTTTGGAGGTGATGAACATGTTTGGAAACTAGGCAATGGTTCTAGTGATTATACAACATTGTAAATGTACTAAAAATTGAGTGGTAAAACTAAACAACGGTAATATAGTGAGTATTATGTTATGTGAATTTTTCTTCAATTAAAAGCATTTAAAAATTCTGCAGCACAAGAAAAGAGAATGTCACTTTGAAAATTCAGGAAGAACCATGCCTTTGAAAATAATGTTTTATAAGACTGGTTAAAAAACATGCATTTTAGCCGGGCATGGTGGCGCACGCTTGTGATCCCAGTACTTGGGAGGTGGAGACCGGAGGATCCGGGTTCGCAGCCAGCCTCAGCTACTTAGTGAGACCCTCTGCAACTTTGTGAGACCCGGTTTCAAAAATAAAGGATAAAAAATAGGGCCGGGGGTGTAGCTCGGAGGTAGAACACCCCTGGGTTCAATCCCTGGTACTGCAAAAAAAAAACAAAAACAAAAACAAAAAAAAACCCAAAACCAAAAAAACCCCATGCATTTTCAAGGACTTTGAAAGTAAGAAGTGTATGATCTTTGGTGCAGGTGCAGAGAGATGCAATGAGAATATTTTCTGAGGATAAGATAACATAGTGATGTGAAATGGAAATGATGTGAGATATGGAAAGTTTTAAATAGAATTAAAATTTCATAGTGGAATTTAAATGCCGTTGAGGGTGGTCAAAAGCTGAATTGATGCTGTGGAAAAGTGAATCATTAGTCTGGTGCAGTGATGCACACTTATAATCCCAGTATTTGGAAGGCTGAGATAGGAGGATGGCAGGTTTGAGGCCAACCTCAGCAACTTAGGAAGAGCCTCAGCAGCTTAGAGAGACCCTTTCAAAATAAAAATATTTTCTTCTGAGCATAAACAAAGTCCAAAGAGAGGGAGGGAGAGAGGGAGGGAGGGAGGGAGGGGGAGAGAGAGAGAGAGAGAGAGAGAGAGAGAGAGAGAAAGAGAGAGGACAATATCATTGAAAAGATTTTTTTTGGTACCAAAGGTTGAACCAGAGTCATTCTGCCTCCAAGCTATACCCCAGTCCTTTTTTTTTTTTTTTTTTGTGGTACCGGGGATTGAACCCAGGGGCATTCTACCTCCGAGCTACACCCCCGGCCCTATTTTTTATCCTTTATTGAAACCAGGTCTCAGGAAGTTGCAGAGGGCCTCACTAAGTAGCTGAGGCTGGCCGCGAACCCGGATCCTCTGGTCTCCCAGTCCTTTTTATTTTGAAACAGGGTCTCCTTCAGTTGCTGGAGCTGGCCTCAAACCTTCAATCCTCCTGTCTTGGCCTCCCAAGTACTGGGATTACAGGCATAGGCCACCATGCCTGGCTGAAAACAGACTTTAAAAATATGCCCCATGATACTTTTTTAAAAGCAAAGAAAACAAAACAACAGTAAAGTATCAAAACAGGACAGACTGGTTGCCTAAAAAGGAACAAAATTTAGGCTAGAAACAGCTTTCTCTGAAACATAGACTATCAGAAGATATTGAAGAAATTCTATAGCATTTTAAGGAAAATTATCATGAAACAAGTATATTTTCCCAGCCAATTTATCATATGTATAAAGACAACAAAGAGGCATTCTAAGATAAGCAACAGCCCCCCAAAATATTAATTCATATCTTTCTTCTTAAAATTGTTTGAGTATGTGGTACAGCTACTCTGGTAAACAGTTTGGCAGTTTCTTATAAAGCTAAACATGCAATTACCATATGACCCCCAATCACATTCTTGGCATTTATACTAGAGAAATGAAAACTTAGGTTGACATAAGACCTATGGATGAATGTTCATCACAGCATTGTTAGTAAGAGTCCCAAACTGGAAACAGCCGGATGTCATTCAAAGGTCATGCTTAAACAATGGTATGTCCATACCTTGGGGAACTACTCAGCAATAAAAAGGAACAAACCAGGGCTAGGGAGGTAGCTCAGTGGCAGAGCATGAGCTTAGCACGCTCCGGGCCCTAGGTTTGATTCTCTGCACCCAAAACAAAACTAAACTAACCACAAATTCCTGAGGTACACAATTAATCTCCAGAGAATTATGCTAAGCATAAAAAGCCCATCCCCCAAAGTAACATATTATTTGATTCTACTTATATAACATTCTTGAAATGAAAAATAAATGGGGAACACATTAGTCCTTGCCAAGGGTTAGAGGTTGGATAGAAGGAGGATGCCAGGGAGTGGAGTATGTGATCATTAGAGGGTAACATGAGGGATCCTTGCAGTGGAACTGTTCTGTATCTGGACTGTGGTGGTGGATACAAAGACTGACACATGAGATAGCCTTCTATAGCCCTAAACACACAAACACAAATGAATGAGAATAAGCCTCGTGCAGTGGCGCCCTCCTGTAATCCTAGTGCTTGAGAGTCTGGAACAGGAGGATTGCAGGTTTGAGGCCAGTGCACAGTAACTTAGCAAGACCCTGTTTCAAAAAAACAAAAAAAAATAAGAAAATGGCTGGGGGTGTAGCTCAGTGGTATGGTGCTCTGGGTTCAATCCCCAGTACCACAAAAACACACAAAACAAAGACCCCAAATGAATGAGTATGAGTGAAACTAAGGGAATTTGAATAAGATTTGGAGATGGTATCAATATCAGTACATTGAGTGTGATATTATACTGGAGTTTTGCAAACCGTTACTATTGAGAAATTGAGTATAAGATACACAGGATTTCTTCATTATTTCTTACAGTTGAATGTGAATCTACAAATATCTCAACTAAAATTTCAATAAAATGTTACTTGAGATATACTCTTCTTACTGAAAATTTAATCAAATTATGATCTCAAGAACAACATCATTTGGTGGAAAGAATAAATATCACAGAATCTAATTCTAATGTCAAAAGTAATTTCTGAAAAGGACTCTGCAAAATGAAAAGGCTAATAATCTGATTTGAAAACCTCATTTTATATTAACAAGGAATAGGAAATGAAGGAAATAAAACTGGAATAAGTTTCTTTTCAAGCAACGAGACATCAAAAGATACTTTTTCATTTTTTATTTGGGTGGAGGAATAAGGTTTTTAACTTAAAGATAATATGAAATAGGATTAAAACAGGATGTATACCTTTCAAATCATTAAAAAAGGATAAACAAACATATAAAAAAGAAAGAAAAGAAGGCTAACAAAAAGCAAGTAATCATAAGAAATAAAAAGAAAAAAAGAAGATAAGGACAATCATAAATATGTTCTCTCCACCTACTATGACACATATACTTTCAAAACGACCTGGAAGCCATGGTCAAATATAGAATTCTTGGACTTGTGAACTCCTTGTGAATTCCATGGTGAACGCCTGACCCCTGTGTTTCCAGCAGGACTTGGCAACACAGATATGACAATCAGAGCCTGCAGGTCTCCACCCCTCCCAGACCCCACTCAGGGAGCCTAGGGATGTGCACTCCACCCCCAAGAGGATGACCTTGGAAAATGACCTTGGAAGGAGGCTTCTCAGGTAGTATTCTGCTCCTTTCACTTAATATTACCATGGAAACTGGGCATGGTGGCACACACCTGTAATTCCAGTACTTGGGAGGCTGAGACAGGAGGATCGCAAGTGTGGAGCCAACCTCAGCAACTTAGCGAAGCCCTCAGCAACTTAGTGAGACCCTGTTTCAACATAAAGAATAAAAAATAGGGCTGGGGGTGTAGCTCAGAGGTAGAATGCCCCTGGGTTCAATCTCCAGTACCACACACACACACACACACACACACACACACACACACAAATATCAGCTGGGGATATAGCTCAGAGGTAGTATGTCCTTGGGTTCAATCCCCAGTACCACACACACCATGGGCAGCTGGGTGTGGTGGTGCACGCCTGTAATCCAGTACTTGGGAGGCTGAAACAAAACAAAAAATAAAAAGGGCTGGGGTATAGGTCTGAGATAGAATGCCCTTGGGTTCAATTCCCAGTACCACAAACAAACAAATGTACACCATGAAGATTTTCTGTTGTGTTCCACCTTTTTCTCTCCCCTGTCTTCACGTTGCCACCTAACCTCAGGTTGACCAGAGAGTGCCTGCAGAGGGTGCCATGGTTAGATGGTGGAAGGAGCTTAGACAGTACAACTTAGATTTAGCTGCTTTATATGTTGGGCTTCTGCTTGATACTTTAAAAAAAAATAAAGAGCCGGGCGTGGTGGTGCACGCTTGTAATCCCAGTACTTTGGGAGGTGGAGACCGGAGGATCCGGGTTCACGGCCAGCCTCAGCTCTCTCGCTCTCTCTCTCTCCCTGTCTCTCTCTCTCTCTCTCTCTTTCTCTCTCTCTCCTTAGCGAGGCCCTCCGCAACTTCGTGAGACCTGGTTTCAAAATAAAGTATAAAAAAATAGGGCCGGGCGCGTAGTGCAGAGGTAGAACGCCCCTGCGTTCAATCCCTGGTACCATAAAATAAATAAATAAATAAAATAAAATAAAGGCACAAGAATCCATAGTTTAAAAAACAAAACAAAAAGGCATATCAATTTCTATCTGAATCACATGACCAGTTTTCTATTGCTGGATCGTTAAGTTGCTACCAATTTTACTTTATTACAAACACTTTCCCCATCTTTTCTATCTGACTAATTTAGATTCTTCGGCTATAGATTGTTTCTTAAGTGTCTCCCGAAGTCCCACGTGTTAAAGGCTTGGCCCCTATCTTGGCACTTTTGGGAGGTGGTGAGAACTTTGAGTTGGGGCCTAGGTGGGAGATCTTCGGGTCCTTGGAGGCATGCCCTTGAAGGGTGCAGTGGGACCCCAGCCCTTCTCACTCTCTTTGCCCTGGCAGCAAGGTGAGCAGTTTTGCTCCACCATGTACTCCTGCCAGTCCAAAAGCAATGAGGTCACTTGACCGGTCAATCTCATGGACGAAAACCTCCCAAAGTGTGAGCCACAACAAACCTTTTCTCTTCATAAGGTGATTATCTCAGATATTTGTTATGGTGATAGAAAACTGAATAATGCAGAAATCTTTTATAAAATTCTCTCAGAGCCGGGCGTGGTTGCGCGCTCCTATAATCCAAATACTTGGTAGACTGAGACAGGAGAATTGCAGGTTTGAGGCCAGTCTCAGCAATTTAGTGAGGCTCTCAGCAACCTAGCGGGACCTTGTTTCAAAACAAAAACATAAAAAGGGCTGAGGGTGTAGCTTGGAGGCAGAATGCCCCTGGGTTCAGCCCCCAGTACCTCCCCCCCACACGACTTTCAGATGTTACCTTCTAGTCCCATGGGAAGTCTTTTTTCTATTTTTCTCCTTTTTACTTTCTCTCAACTCAGTCTGGATTTTCTTCCCAGCTGTTCTAACAGAAGCATGACATAGCTTTATCATTCCAGCCTCTGTTGCATTTTGTCTCCTGGTAGGGTGAGTTGCTTTAGGAAAATAACTTTCCTTTTCATTTCTACATTCCTGCAGAGGAGGGACTCACTAGTGCTTGGTGGATGAGTGGATCCTCTGTGCAGCTCTTCTTGCCAAGTTCTGTGCTTAATAAACTAGTGGAACCCAGATTTCAGCAGGCACTAGGATCTCGAGGGGAGCTTGCTGAAGCGTAGGTTCCTGGGCTGTATCTCGAGAGCCTAGCAACCTTCCAAAGCCAGGGATGCTCCTGTCTGGGACCCGCTTGCAGGAGGCACCGCATTAACAGTCTTCAATCATTTGCCTCCCTGGGAGGATTTTCAGAAGAGGATAAAATGTTCTGATAGCTGATGGAAGCATGTGGGTCTACTTGGATGTTCTCTTTTACCATTTAAATATAGTGACCAAAGCCGGGCGTGGTGGCGCACGCTTGTAATCCCAGTACTTTGGGAGGCAGACCGGAGGATCCGGGTTTGCGGCCAGCCTCAGCTCTCTCTCTCTCTCTCTCTCTCTCTCTCTCTCTCCCTAGTGAGGCCCTCTGCAACTACGCAAGACCCGGTTTCAAAATAAAGTATAAAAAATAGGGCCGGGGGTGTAGCGCGGAGGTAGAACGCCCCTGGGTTCAATCCCCGGTACCACAAAAAAAAAAAAAAAAAAATATATATATATATATATATAGTGACCAGAAATTCTGGTTTTACAACCATTTTTTAATGTCAGTTTAATTTGTATGAGTACTTTTCCTTGAGTTTAATGCAATGAGGAAAACTGACAAATCTACTTTGTCTTCTTCATCCGAGGTCTAGCTCTTGGAGCATGTGAACCTCATTAATGTGGTGTCGTCCTGAGAGTCTCTCTGAGCAGCTTTCCTACCAAGCCTCTAACTCCTGCCTCATCACCAGTGCAGCACATTAAAAATCTTTTTCTTCCAAATTACTTCCAAGAGCTGCTTACAGATTTATGTCAATTAGCATGTGTGTTTAGAAGCAGAATGCCATCCTTCAACAATTGGCACTTGGAAGGCTATTTGAAAATGATAGCAATAAACTATAGCTGTTATCATAAGCAGAGAAATTTAGAAATGTATAGGTCTTTCATGATGAAGGGGGTGTTGGGTAGGTGCTCTGTGTGTCTGGGAGGGTAAATCGTAGCAAAGGTGTGAGGTAGGGGTGATGTAAGGAGGGGAAATAATTCTTAGGAAGAAGCTAATTACCTCCAGAGCTGGCTTGTAATGAAGGGCTGATTATAGCTGGGAAATTGCCTTCTTTTGATTCTCATGCGTTTAATGATGCTATAGAGAAAGAGTGTTGGGTGCCCTGGCTTCCTTCCAGGACAAGAGTATTTAATAATAATGGGTGCTCGGTTCTGACCTGGTAGAGTTTGCAGGGTGGGAGGTTGGCTCACCAAAGCCCCTTTATGTTCTTTTCTACCTCTCATCCCCAATGGCTTCACGACATGCTGTTTATCTTCAAAGCCTGTTTTAGGTGTGTATGCGTGTGTATGTGTGCATGTGTTGGGGACTACAGTAGCAAATGTTATGCCACCAGTTTACACCTGGGGCAAAAGAAGCACAGGGAGCACGTGGCTTGCTGAAGTCCACCCCAAGGACTGGCAGTAGCTGCTCTCTCTGGCAGCACACAGAGGGTTGGATCGCCAGGGCTGGCAACACTTTCAGATTCTTGTCATGGGAATGATTCATTTAAATACAATATGAGTCCATGGTTGACATTGCCTCACAGACAACAAATACAAGCTGGTTTCTATTTCTAAGAATGATTCCACCCTTTCTAAATGGCTTGGTTCATAGTCATTCTTAAAATTGTCACGTATATTTCTCTAAGTTCTTCCTAGGAAATTTGGCCAACCTAGGGAACAAAAAGGAAGTATTTCAAAATTTCTACCTCCAGGATAAGGAAATACTATAGAATGGAGTTTGGAAGCTAACACGAGGCCCAAATTTTCAAGCTACTACTAAATGGTCTCAATAAATGTTCCTGGCAGATCTCTGAGGCCCCTACCCACCAGACCCCTCAACTACCTATTTTGGTTATTACTTCAGATTAAATATGGAATGTCCCCCAAAGGCGTGGTCCCCCGCTTGATGCTCCTAGGAGGTGGTGGAAACTTTAAGATGTGGTGCCTAGCGGGAAGTCTTCAGGTGACTGGGGGCGTGCCCTTGAAGGGGATTGTGGGACCCTAGTCCCTTCCTGTTCCTCTTCCTGGTCATGAGGTGAGCAGCTTTGCTCTGCCACACGCTTCCACCATGATTTGCTACCTTGTCATGGGCCAAAAACAATGGGCCAATCAACCATGGACAGAAACCTCTGAAACCATGAGCCAAAGTAACCTTTTCTCTTCATAGTTCATTAACATGAACTACATGTTAAAGTAATGAGAAGCTACTAAAACAGTCATGTTAACTTGGTGAGTCACTTTCCTCAGGTGCTGCTGGGCAGTGGTAGCAAGGAAGAACAGACCAGCTATTCTCTTCCTCAGGGGCTCGCGGGGGCCCTTAGCAGTTGGGTAAGACAGACTCAGCAGAGCTCCTCGAGAGATGCCATCTAGAGCCCAGCTCTGCAGTGTTTCCCATCCTGTAAACTGGGGCAATGCCAACTTGCTCCCTGCATTCCAGAGCTTGAGAGAGGTGTAATAAAGACAGCAGGCTATTCAGATTCAATGCTCAAGGGAAGTGCATTACTGAATTTGAATAGCCTACTGTCTTTATTACACCTCTCTCAAGGCCCTTTGACTGCCTGGATTAAGGTTTTAGCAAAGGCATCCACTACTTCAAGGTCAGGACAAAGCTAGAGATATGTGAGCCTTCAGGCAGGCTAATAATTTGGGGAGCCCTAATATGATATTTTAAAAAGAGAGATTGGACATCCATTGGGGAAGGGTTGGGAGTGGCTGTGAGGATTGCTGAGAAGAACGCAGGGTCTCATGTGACACCCCAACCGGAGAGGGCAGTTTTTAGACTGTTATCACTAGACCTTTTCCTTTTCTAGGAAATTTAGGCCTAGCACACCTTTGAAGTGGCCCGTTAAAGTTCTTCGAACCACATATAATTTGTCTATGAAAAGAACCCTATGCAGTAAGGGTTTCTCTATTTCTTTCTATTTCCAGCCTCGTCTGAGTTCATGGTAGTGTTTTTCTCTGGAAATGCTAACTACCTCTCGGCCTGCCCTTAGTCTAGCTCTGTTAATGGCAATGCTAATTGAAAGCCTTTTCAATGTGCAGTCCAATAAATTCAGCCACATGTTTTACATAGAGCCCTCAACTGTAAACATGGGTTCAAATACAAAACATACCACCTGAGCCTGGGGTTCAAATGTTGCCCCATCTAGTTGGAAACAGTTCCATCTTTAAAAAAAAAAGCAAGAAAACAAAGACACCTCATGTTATTGTTGACCCATGTTCACAAACCCACAGCTGCTATCTGCTTGGCTGTCTAGCTTAAGTGGTAAGAATTATTTATCAAAACACAAACCACTTTGGAAACAAAACCTACCAGCAGCCCTCTTAATTAATGTATCACCCGGGTTAAGAACTTGGGGTCAGAGGGACAAACCACATTAGATTTTCTTGAGGAATGTCAGACCTTTAATTTAATTACCAATAATTTATTAGGGAGCAGGATAGGGGCATATGAGAGATAAACTTTCCACTGGAGTCTAACTCTTGAGTTGCAGGTTAAAAAAACAGAAACCAAAGAGTCATCTTAAGCTAAGTATTCTACTAGGATGTTTTCATAGAAATCATAAAAACAAGCTATAACGATAAAGTTAGACTCACTGATTATTTGCTCTAGATAAACAATGAAATTTTTAGGAAATCCAATCATCTACTGTTTTAGAATTCTTTTAAGTATTTCTTCAGGTTATCTGGGATCTAGCCACATGTTATCTCTTTCACTTTTGATCTGTTTGCAGAAAGATTCGAGAGAAGGAATTTCCTTCTTTAGCTTGTAGGCAAAGTGCTGGAACTAGGAATACAAACTTCTATTCTCTCGGCTGCAGTTAAAAAACTTCTATCAGGCACCATATACAAAAATCAATTAAGATGGAACATAAATATAAAATATAAAATTATAAAACATCTAGAATAAAATGTAAGACAAAGTCTTCATAACCTCTGGTCATGCAAGATTTCTTAGATATGAGACCAAGATCACAATCCATTTATGAAAAAATAGTAAATTGAGCTCCATCAAGATTAAATACTTCCGTTTTCTGGAAGGCACTGTTGAGAGAATGAAAAACAGACCATAGACAGGGATAAAATATAGCCATGTGTGCATATTTTCATTTTGGCCAAAGATGGTCTTCATATATGCCAGTAGTCCCTTAAAATGATAGCAGAGCTGAAAATCTATCACCTCCTAACATTGTAGCCATAGTAACACTGTAGTGCAAAACATTACTTGCGTGTTTGTGGTAATGCTGGTATAAACAAACCTGCTGTGCTGCTGATTATATAAAGTACAGCACATATAATTATATAAGTACATAATACTTGATAATGATAATAGACAATTGTCACTGTACAGTATATTATCCTATACTATTTTTGTGCGTGTGTGTGTGGTACTGGAGATTGACCTGTGAGGCATTCTTTCTCCAAGCTACACCCCAGCCTGATTTTATTTTATTATATTTTTGAAACAAGCTCTTGCTAAGTTACTGAGGCTAGCTTAAAACCTTCAATCCTCCTGTCTCAGCTTCCCAATTACTGGGATTACAGGTGTGCACCATGCCTGGCTTTATCCTATACTTTATGTTGTTGTTTTAGAGTATACTCTTCCCACTTACTAAAAAGACGAGTTAACTATAAAACAGTGCGGTCCAGCATCAGTCTCATCCACCTCGTGTTTGCATCAAGAGACCATGCGGAGTGATAGACCAATATCTTTTAGTTCTGTGTAAGCTCTCTCCATGATGTTCACACAGTGATGAAATCACCTGACAGTGCAGTTCTCAGAATGTGCCTTGGTGTTAGGCAACTGTATTTGTAAAGCACATATCGGACACAGGCCTTGTATCCAGAATTATAGAAAGAACTGTGAAAACTCAATAGTGAGAAAACAAACAACCCAATTAAAAAAAAATGAGACGTTTAAATAGATACTTTACTCAAGAAAATGTATGAATGGCAAACTAGCACATGAAAAGATGCTCAACAGCATTAGTGTTAGGAAATGCAAATTAAAACCACACTATAGTATTATTATACACTATTAAAATGGCTAGATACAACAACCCTGATAGAGGAAACATATGAACAATACTGAGTTCTGGAGACAATCAGAAGCAACTGGAACTCTCATTCATCATTGGCGGAAATGCAAAATACTATAGCCACTCTGGAAAATAATTTGATAGTTTCTTATAAGTCAAATATACACTTACCATACCACCCGGCAATCCCACTCTTTGGTATTTACCCAGGAGAAATGAAAACTTATGTTTATAGAAAAACCTGTACATATATATTACTAACAGCTTTTTTTCCATAATAGCCAAACACTGGAAGTAACCTAAATGTCTTTAAACAGGTGAGTGAACAAGCAAACAATGGTATGTTCATATAATATAATGCTTCTCAGCAAAGGATCAAACTACCTATACATGCAATAACATGGATGGATACCAAATACAGATTTATCTCAATTAAAATGGTCCTGATATCAATTATTCAAAAGGGATAGTCTTAATTAATTAAGAAGATGGTTCCTCTTAATATTTTCTTCATTGCCATTGTCAAAAACCTGTGATTATAAACACAGTCCTGCTTTTGTGAATCATCTCAGAGAATTTTCTAATCAGCTCCATCATCTTTACTTCCACTCTCTAGCTTCATTTTGGCTTTTCATCTCTTGGGAAGAGTATCTCCACCATCTCCTAACTGATGTCCCCTCTTCTGTCCTACTCTTTGACCCATATTCCATATTGATCTTCCTTTCATTGCAATACCATCTTTCCATTGCTGTGTCTGAACCCCATGTTTAAGCCAGGGTGGTGATGCGTGCTGTAATCTCAGTACTTAGAAGGCTGAGACAGGAGGATCACAGGTTCAAGCAACTTGGCAAGACCATGTTTCAAAACTAAAAAAATAAAAAGAGCTGGGGGTATAGCTCAGAGGTAGAATGCTCCTGGGTTCAATTCTCAGTATCAAAACAAACAAACAAACAAACAAACAAACAAAACATATACAACTTTTTCTTTCCTAAAGTGTAAAATCCTTAGCAATCTCAATCCTGACTACAAACTCTGCACCCCTTTCTCCCTCAAATATACCACAAACTCTATCTGCTTGCATTTTGTTTGGGTCAGCATTCTCACCCCTGTAATCTAAAATACCTGACGACCACAACATAGAGAAAGGAAGATTTGTTTTCTCGCAGTTCTGGAGATTTCGGTCCGTGTTAGACTGGCTTCCAAGAAGGAGCCAGGGCTGCAGGTTCTCAGGGCATAATGGCAGGAAGCAGAGAGGAGAAGTAGAGAACTTGTTATCAGTTTATGGCAGCAGGGGGTAGAAAGCAACTGGAAGCTGCAGCAGCCTGCTCAGAAAACACTGTCCTGGGCCACAAGCCCAGGGACCCACTCCCTGCAACTAAGTCCTGCCTCCAACATGGCTGCCTTGTCTACTGCAAGAGGTCTGGGAGACATTCTAAATATGAACCATAACACATTAGTTCTTATATCTATGCCAGATGCTGTTCTCTCTGCCCATGATTCCTTTTCATATCTTTTTTCCCCCCTGGCTCATTTCTACTCATCTTTTAAGGTTCAGTTAAAGGCAGAGTACAGATACTTCCTATTTCTTTCATGGCATTCTTGGCATGGAAAATTTATTATGACTTTAGGTTTTATATCTTAGATTGTTCTGCCTGAAACTTTGATCAAGCTATTTTCCCCTGATCTCACCTAAGATCTATTCAATAAATTCATGTAAGCATTCATCATTTCCTTAAGGACATCACCTATGGGAAAGGCAGAAATGATGTGAGGCAATTGGGATAAAGTCCTGCCCCAAAACAACACACAGCCTAGAGGAGAGAGATAACCAAAGCAAATTAATGAGAATGTACCCTGAGAAGCATATTAATAGAAGAATATGCAAGATACAGAAATATCACAGAGCAGTGATTAATAGCTAATTTTTGTTGTTGAGTGCCTATTGTATTCTTTAAAAAGTTCCACAGCCACATGGTGTTATGATTTGGGTTTGGAACAACCCCCAAGTGGCTCATGTGTTGAAAGTATGTCCCAATGCAACAATATTCAGAAGTAAAATAATGGAATCTGAGCTCTGATATCACCAGTAGATAAATCCACCGAAGGATTAATAATTTGAATGGGTTTACTGGGTGTTAACTTAGCAGATGGGTTGTGGCTGGAGGAGGTAGGTCACAAGGGTTGTGGCTTGGGGGATTATGTCTGCCCCTGGTTGCTTCCTCTCTTGCTCTCTCTGCTTTCCAGCTGCCTTGAGATAAGCTGCTATCCTCTGCCTCATACCGTGCTGCCATGTCTGTCTTGCATTTGGCTGACTATGAACTGTACCTCTGAAACCATGAGCCCAAATAAACCTTTCCTCCTTTATGTTGTTCCTGTCAGGTATTTTAGTCATGACGATGGAAAAGCGAACCAAAACACATGGCGAACAAGAGAGGTAATCCGTCTGCTCTTGTATGATGGGTACCTCACTGCAGAAAAGAAAATGTTTATTCTTCCAGTGCTTTTAGCAATTCTGAAATGTAGTTTAAAATTTGTCAATTTACTAATTTGGAAACTAGGAATCAGAGAGGTTGACATATAAACAGATTTTATATAAACTGGAGAATGTTTGAGGTTGGAACCAAGAATACAAGGCCCACACTTCTTCCCCTGTCATAGTCCCCACTTAGGGAACATGTTACCCGGCTTCTTTGGTGCTTTCCCTCACTTTTTCCCCCTCTGTCCTTGTGTCTATTTGGCTCCTGACCTAACCTTTCATTTTATTTCTAAACCTTTGACTTTTCTTTTTTTTTTTTTTTTTGCGGTACCGGGGATTGAACGCAGGGGTGTTCTACCTCCGTGCTATGCCCCCGGCCCTATTTTTTATACTTTATTTTTGAAACTGGGTCTCATGAAGTTGCGGAGGGCCTTACTAAGTAGAGAGAGAGAGAGAGCGAGAGAGCTGAGGCTGGCCGCGAACCCGGATCCTCCGGTCTCCGCCTCCCAAAGTACTGGGATTACAAGCGTGCGCCACCACGCCCGGCTTGACTTTTCTTTGGACACTTTGCTAAGCCCAAGGTCATAGCTTTGCCTACTCCAAGCTGATTTGGGCAATTGATGCTGGGGTTGACATTCCAATACATAACAAGTATTGTAGGGGCACCAACCATTTGAAACAGACACTGTTTGATTCAACACACAGATGCCCACTGGCTTTGAAACTACTCTGTCCAAGCTTCAGCCCAACACTCATACCCTGGCATTTGTCTACTTGATTAGAATCCCTGCCAGCCTTGTCCAGGCCTCTGATAAAGGAGACTTGGAAAAGAGTCTCACCACTTAGAAGATTTGGTATTCTTGCAGACAATTGCAATACAATATGATGTATGTTTAAGTGGAGACTTGCATAGAGCATCATGAGGGTATAGAAGAAAGGATGGCCAAGACCAGTGAGGAAACTGGAGGAAATTCACATAGGAAATAATCCTAGAGTGGCTTCACAGATGAGCAGCTTTGTTCCTGCATGTGAGTCAAGGTGGGGTACCCTTATGCAGAAGTGTGGTGGTGTGCATGAAACGATGCAGCAGGAAACAGCCAGTGAATCATCAATATGATGTACAAGACACAGCCAAACCTATGGTGGGATGAGGGGCTTGATTTCTGGGCCAGAGGTGAAGTGCCTTGATGTGTCATGCCATGAAGTTTGCATGCTACACTTATCCTAAAGAAACAAACAAAAAAAGCCTAAAGACCATCTAGCAAGAGTGACAAGCCGGGACTGTCCCACCAGAACACCGCAACAGCACTGGGAAAGGCCAATCCCAGATTCTCTCTGGTGGTCTTGCAGGGCAGGATCTCTTGGAGGCTGGTGTGGCCTCTCTAGGAGCTCTGAGCTCCTGTGCTCTTAAGTGAAGTTTTGAATGTCTTTAAGGTTAATCTCCGATCTTGTATCTCAGTTCTTAGGATACAGCTTTAACAAACTGAATATGAACTTACAAAAGAATGTGTATCTGGCCTGTGAAATGAAATTGTTCTTTACTTCCTATAACCTGCATATGGGAAAAAAAATCAATTATAGAAGTTTAGAGGCCCAGAAACTAGATGATATCATGCATTTGCATATTTCTCTAAGTTTACACAAAAGCTTCCATATCCAGTATCTCATGGGCACTTCACAACAACTCTCTGAGGCAAGCAGGGCAAACAAAAGCTGGAGATGAAGGCTGAGTTTATATCAGCTGGAGTATTCAACAAAGCGTAATATTTATTGTGTTCTCGTGAAGCGAAAAAAAAAATCAGTGCTCAGCATGTGATCCAGTTCGAGCACATACTATTAGTAGCAACTAATGTAGATTTGCTTAAACCAGGTTATGCCAAAAAGGGACTGAATGATTAGCATACACACAGCAGTGCCTCATAGTTTCTAAGGGTCGAGCATAACTTGGCCTCAGGAGTAGATTGAAATCTGGGAATACCGCCAGGCATGGTGGCGCACGCTTGTAATCCCAGTACTTTGGGAGGCGGAGACCGGAGGATCCGGGTTCGTGGCCAGCCTCAGCTCTCTCTCTCTCTCTCTCTCTCTCTCTAACTAGTGCGGTCCTCCGCAACTTCGTGAGACCTGGTTTCAAAATAAAAGTATAAAAAAAAAGGGCGGGGGTGTAGCGTGGAGGTAGAACGCCCCTGGGTTCAATCCCTGGTACCGCAAAAAAAAAAAAAAAAGAAATCTGGGAATACCATTATGGTCCGATTTCCCATTTTTCATCAGATTTATTGAGGTACAACTCACATGTCACAAAATACATCCATCTAAAGTTTATAATTCAATAGTATTATATTTACACAGTTGTGCAACCATCGCCAATATCAATTGGCGAACATTTTCATCATCCCCGAAAGAGTCTCCCCACCTGTCCAATAGCAGTCAGTCCCCATTTCCCTCCAAACCCCATCAGTTCATGGCAGTCCCTAACCTGCTTTCTGTCTCTGGATTTGCCTATTCTGGACCTATCATGTAAATGGAATTACACAATTTGTGTCTGGTTTCTTTCACTTACCATCATGTTTTCAAGGTTTATTCCTGTTGTAGCATCTAAAGTACTTTCCTCCCTTTTTATTGCCAAATAACATTCCATTGCAAGGATATGCTACTTTCTTCTCCATTCATCATTTGATGGACATTTGGGTTTTTCCACTTTTTGGCTATTATGAATGATGCTACGATGAACATTTGTTTGGGTTGAAATATGATTTCATTACTCTTGGACATAGGAGTTGAGTCTCTGAATCATACGATTGCTCCATGTTTAACATTTTGAAGACTTACAAAACCATTTTCCACAGTGGCTGAATCATTTTATAGTCCCATCAAAAGTGCACAAGGGATTTAGGTGCACTGGCACACACCTGTTATCCCAGTACATGGGAGGCTGAGACAGGAGGATCGCAGGTTCAAGGCCAGCTGTGGCAACTTAGTAATACCCTGTTTCAAAATAAAAAAATAAAAAAGTCTAGGGATGTAGCTCAGAGCCAACCACCCACCCCCGGTTTCAATCCTCAGTACCCCCCTCAAAGTGCACATGGGTTCCAATTTCTCCACAACTTTGCCAATGCCTGTTATTTTTTTACTTTTTTGATTATAGCCATCCTAATGGGTGTAACGTAATATTTCATTGTGGTTTTTAACTGCTCTCTACTAACTAATGGTATTGAGCATCTTTTCTGATGTTATTGGTCATTATATTTTTGGCCCTAGTTCTGGGGCCTCTTAATTTTGATAATTGATTTGCTTCCATAGGTATGCTATAGCAGGCAAAGAAGGTTTCCTATTCAGATTCCTTACTTTTTAAAAATTGGAGCCGGGCGTGGTGGCGCACGCTTGTAATCCCAGTACTTGGGAGGTGGAGACTGGAGGATCCAGGTTCGCAGCCAGCCTCAGCTACTTAGTGAGGCCCTCCACAACTTCATGAGACCCGGTTTCAAAATAAAGGATAAAAACATAGGGCTGGGGTAGAACGCCCCTGGGTTCAATCCCTGGTACCACAAAAAAAAAAAAAAATTGGGTTGTCTTTTTATTGTTGAGTTATAAGAGCTCTTGATATATTCTGGATGCATTTTCCTTATCAGATACATGACTCACAAATAATTTCTTTCATTCTGTGGATTGTCTTTTAACTTTTTTTTTTTTTTTTGCGGTACTGGGGATTGAACCCAGGGGCGTTCTACCTCCACGC
>PVJS01032751.1:7832-22681 GCA_004027185.1 Glis glis | reverse complement strand
GTAGAATGCCCCTGCGTTCAATCCCCAGTACCGCAAAAAAAAAAAAAAAATACAGTCAAACTTATAGTTCGAATACTATAGCAACATATGCATATCCATGTTTATAGCAGCACAATTCACAATAGCCAAATTATGGAACCAACCTAGGTATCCATCAATAGATAAATAGATGAAGAAAACGCATATACACATAATGGAATTCTACCCAACCATAAAAAGAACAAAATTAATGTCATTTGCAGATATGGAACTAAAGATTATGCTAAGTGAGATCAGCCAGTCTCAGAAAGTCAAGGGTTGTTATGTTTTCTCTCATATATGGAAGCCAGAGAGAATAGAAAATCTAAAAGGCTTTGGATAAATGTATAGAGAGGTCAGTAGAATTGTGGAATGGAATTGGGCAAGGGAATTGGGAGGAGTCAAAAGTGAATTTAGGAGGCAAATAGTTCAAGTAAGGTTTTGGTATTATATAAAGGTATTACTACCTGTTTCACTAGTGCATACGGGGAGGGGGGAGGAGTAGATGGGTGGGATGTGGAGGGAAGTACACCAAGAGCTGTATGCATGTAAGTTTATATCACACTGAACCTCCCTATGATGTATAATTGCAATGCAGTAATAAAAGTATTAAGAATGCAGACATTCACAAATGTATACTTTGCCTCGAATTCAGTCTTAGACAACTATTCCTAAACATATGCATGAGAAAATTCTTAGTGAATTTTCTGAGCCCTTTTCATTCACCTTCCTCCTATAGAGTTCTGACTTGATATTTTTAATTTATTACCCTTCCCAATCACTCAGGAAAGGTTCATTCCTTTCTTGGCCAGTTATTCAGGTTTTTGGTTATTTTTTATGTCTGAAAAGTAGGAAAAGAAGTGGATTTGAGAGGTAAAAGTGAAATTAAGGCTTCAGCTTGGACAGAATTGATTCTGAGAATGTTTTAAAGAGAGCTTTATATATGAAAAACTAGATGGCAGATAATGTATGTTACTTTCCCAGCATCTAAAGAAATAAGCAAGCATCCTTTTATTTCTGAATTGCTTTTTAGTAATAGATGAGAGATGCTTTCAATCAAGTGCTGCTTTGACATACACAAAGGAAGGTAGTATCCTACTTAAGAGAGAATGTAAATGTACATTTATTTGTAAATTTTATCTATATTCAGATTAACATCCTTATACGTATTTATAATTTATTTCTCTAACAGTTTTGAAAGTGGTTAAGATTTACAGAATGTGTAGCTTATTGGGTTGTAATTACAAAATGGTTATTTTCAGGTTTGCAAAATGACAATAGATGTATATTTTTAAAGTGGCCATTATAAAGTGGGAAATACATTTTTTAATTTTTGTGTGTGGTACTGAGTATTGAACCCATGGGCTTTCTACTTCTGACCTGTATCTCCAGCCCTATTTTTTTGTTTTGAAACAGGGTCTTGTTAAGTTGCTGAGGATCTCACTAAGTTGCTGAAGCTGGTCTTGAACCTGCGATCCTCCTGTCTCAACCTCCCAAGTATTGGGATTATAGGCGTGCACCAACACAACCAGCTTCACTTCTAATTTTTAATAGTAATAACTAAGAACATTTCTCCTGTGTCACTTGCTCAGTATAAAATAATAGTAAGTGGTTGAATGAAGATTCAAAGTGATGTGCTTTCTAGTCTAAGGTTACTTCTACATTGGATTTCCTTGAGAACAAAGAATATTGCTGAAGACTTTTTTTTCAAAGGTTACTTCTGAGTAGTACAAATACATATCTTAAATTCCATAACAAACTATAATTTTCTTCAGAGAAGATAATGAATTAATTGGATTTTTGTTATAGACAACATTTAAGGCAAAAATTATGATGGGCAATAATCAGGTAACTAACTATTGGAATTCTTGAGAAAAATACTGTACTAACGTGCTACCTCTACTTAGCCCTTCTTGATTCATAGCCAGAACTTTAAATCCTATTTTTAGAGATAGTTTAAAAACTTTTAATATATAATATACTTTTAAAATTATTCTGCTGCTTTGCTTTTTTCCCAAAAAAATCTGATTGTAAAATGTATAAAGTAATCACCATTTATTTGATTCTGTGAAAAATAACCAAAAAGATAATATTTTGACCTTTAAAAATATCAAATCACACCAATGCATTTTATACTAACCTTTCAAAAATCGAATTTGTCACACTGAACTTGAGAAATTACATAGAACTATAATTCCAGTTACATTTATTTTACATTCTGAATCTCATTTCAAGAGAAAATTAACTACTGTGGGAGTAAACACTGCTTACTATCACCCTAGGTTTAACCTCTTTTGATATATTCATCAATCTGTTAATTAATATTCATCCAAAGTTTTGCATGATTAGAGAAGAGAAAAACAGGGCCAGAGAACCCATGATAACAGCAATAGAGACAGTAGCAGTAAGATCACCAGCTGTTCCTACCTCTGCTATAATTGATATTTATGATTCTGAAAATAGCAGAAACTTATTAAAAAAGCAAAGAGATGAAACTGTGGTGTCTTTTTATTTTTAGAAAAGCATTTTTAGTTTTCAAGAGGGTAGTTTTAGATTAAAAGGAGAAAAATAAGTGAAACATGAGCAAAATATGGATACAGTAGAGAAAACGAGAAATAACAGTACTAAGGTGAAAAAATTTCATCTTCACTTAGAGGTCTTTATTAGGTTTGTTTGCCTCTAATACTACACGTAACTGAGTTGTAATGATAAACAAATATTTTTGCATTCTAATAATTATAGTAGTATTTTACTTAAGGGAATTATTCCCTTAAGTAAGTAAAGTATTATTTAAGGGAACTAGTCTCCTTAAATAAAATTCAGGTATCTTTTCCCCACCAAAATTACTGGGCTCCCCTGGGTTCTCTTCCCCTCACCATGACCAGGGATTATCTCCAGGGAGAAGGTCAGGGTGATGGTGGGGCTCATCTCATGGTTTTCCTCATCAGAGATCAATCCTACCCTTTCTGTTGTCAAATATCTAAAAGCTATGGTTTTATAGGTTTTCCCCAGTTTTCTATTTCCTTAAATGTGGGATTTACACCTTCAGAGATGGAAACAGCACAGGATTTTACTCGACAACCTCAAACATAGCTTTCAACAGTTCTTTTCTATTGTTCCATGGTGTACATTAATTATACAGCATAGTGGGGTTTGGTGTGACATTTTTGTACATGCATATAACATAATTTGTTCAGTACTACTCTGCAGTACCTCCACTTGCCCATACCTCTTCTCTGCCCTTGATCCCAATCCTCTACCCTAATGGTCTCTCTTATATTTTCATAAAATTCCCTTTTTGTCTCTTCAGCACCTGCATACGAAAAAAAATATGGCACTTGTCTTTCTGAGTCTGGCTTTTTTCACTTACTATAACACTCTCCATTTCCATCTATTTTCCTGAAAATGACATAATTGTGTTCTTTATGGCTGAATAAAACCCCATTGTGTATACATAGCATGTTTTCTTTATCCATTAACCTGTTAAGAGACACCTAGGCTGGTTCCATAACTTGGCAATTGTAAATTGTACTGCTATAATCATGATCATGCTTGTATCTCTAAAGTGTGCTGTCTTTTAATTCTTTTGGATAGATACTAAAGAGTGGTGTAGCTGGGTCATATGCTGAATCTAGCAATTGTTCTTGAGATGAAATTTGACCATGGCCCAAGTTCCCCAAAGAGCTATGAGGAATTGCTTGGTTTCTTTATTCTGAGAAGCTGCTCTTCATCGGCCCTACAGTCCCAAAGGTCCATCCTTCTGCCAGCACTTTGAATTGACATATTCAGAGAGTGAAACTCTTGGATGTTTTTCTGTCTCTGATATCTTAATCCTTCAGGTTCTATTGTTTCCATAGCTCTTCAGTATCAAACACCTAAATTTCATGCCAACATTGACTTGTTTTTGCTCTTCTACTTTGACCACTAGTTTCTTTAGCTAAAGAAAGAAAACTTGAAAGAAGTTTGTATCTGCATTTTACAACTAGTTTCCCTTCTCCTAGGCTTTTGAGACAGGTTTTTGCCCATGCTGGACTCTAACTCTTGGGCTCAAATGATTCTACCCCTCAGCCTTCCAAGTAGCTAGGACTTTGGATGTATGTCAGCACGTCCAAGATTAGAATTGTTAAAACTAGATCCATCTTCCACAAATTGATGGAATGCTTCTTTAATATTTATTATAGTTTTTCAATACATCTGCTTAAAAGCTTGAACAAAAAACATGGTAAATAGCAACATTCACACACCAAATATGTTTTAGTTTGAACTTCTGAAATGTTTGTGTACATGTGAATGGGGATATGGAAAAAGGCATGGAGAATAAACTATATTGAGTATTATAATGAAATGAATTTGGAAAAAGAAAAGACCTAGTTAATATTATATATAGACTACATGCCTTTTTATTATTTAACAATTTATATAAACACATTATTATATTGAATATGTCCTTATTAAAGTCTAATAAAATAAAGTACAAATAAATGGAACCCATATTACATGGTAGATAAAGTATAAGCTTCATAAGTATCCCCCAGTTACTACCTGCAATGGCTGGCCAGTACCTCTCCAGTCTCACCTCTGAATAAACACTGGCTACAACTTTGTACTCCTGCAAAATGAAAATGATTGTGATGTCTTGCATGTAGCATGTGAATTACCTGCATTGCTCGTGCTCTTCCCCTAAGCCTCTAAAGTATATTCAAAAGTCATCCCAGCTTAACATTTCTCTCCCACAGCACTAAATCTGAGCTACTTTTAGAAAATTTATTACTGTCAAAAATATCAGATTTCTTCTTCAGCATGTGCTTAAGCTACCTAATGTGAACTATAGTGGAAATCTTTTCATCTTTGGAAATCACTGTGCCTAGTCTCATTCTCTGTAAATATTAGAGGGGTATTTGTGTGGAATTGAGTTAATTTGTAATGCTCAAAACCCTGGTAATCACCATGTAAATACTACCTACTCTCATGGTTAAAAAAATAGCTATATGTAGAAAAAATTTAGCATTAGGATGAACAAGTTCCAACTCCCACACTTTTGCCTAAAGAACAGTCTCTGATGTATAAAATTATATTGATACATATGGTAATTTATTTTCCTAAATCCCAATTTCCTTCCAAGATATCATTTAGATACTGTGAAAAATATAGTCTCTAGAGTCTATTAAGCAGGCATTGTAGTAGAATTATGCATTTCTTAAAACCAGCACTCAAATATAATTATAGTAAAAATTGGAAAATTGAAAAAGTAATTAAAATAACATAATTACTTTGAACATCATGTTTGAGGAATTAGAGACTCTCTAGGAAACAATAATTTGCATGCTACTTTATCTTCTGAATAAACTACCGGTTCATGCAGAACAGGTATTATTTACATATTTGAAAGCGGGTTTGCTATCAACAGTGCCTACATAGTCCCCTGAATAGCAATCACATTATGCAATTTTAAATAGACTGCAGTTTAATTAACCTTTTTGCCTACTTAAGAGTTTGGATTAGAAAATACCAGGTTCTAGCCACTGCCAAGCACCTTGATCAAACAATTGGCTATTATTCCAGAACATTTGAAATGTTTTGGATCTTTTATATTCATAAATGTCCAAATTCATTGCAATGTTAATCACCTTTTTTGTGATACTGGGGTTTGTATCCAGGAGCATCCTACCTTCAAGATACACACACAGCCTAATTTTATTGATAATTTTGGAAAAGGGTATCGCTAAGTTACTGTGGGCTGGCTTGAACTTGTGATCCTCCTGTTTCAGCCTTTCAAGTACTGGCTATACAGGTGTGTGCCACCATGCCCCGCTGCTATGTTAGACACTTTTTAAAAATTATTTTCGCACATCTCATTTTAAAGAGCTTAGCTAACAGAATCATGAAGAAAATAAAAATAGAAACATTATTTTTAAAACATTTATTTTAAGCAGTCCAGATCTGGCACATATTGAGAAAAAATTAATCTCTTCATTTCATCAAGTAAAATAAGACAATAAAGATAAATTTTTTGTAACAGAAAATTGATGTAACTTATAAAAGTTTTATAATTGTAATGAGTTAGGAAAATTAAAAAGTTGGAAAGCTAGGTCTCACCTTTCTAACACAAGTTACTTTTGCAGTTCATATTTTTGTATGCCTGGTAAGTACTTCATATTAGAAAGGCTTTTAAATAGCATATGAAATCGAGAATGACTAGGTTTAAGTAAGGTGCAAAGAATTTTTAAACATAGGTTGGTCAGAAGAGCTAATTTTTGAGCAGAGGCTTACATTATGGGAAGAAAGGAGGTATTAAAAGATCTCTGGAAATAGTGTCTTGGATACTAAAAAGTCTTCTGTAGAAGAGTATTGTAGAAAATAAAAACTCATTGAGGCAAGAATTTTTAGCACATTCCACAAGCATATAACCAATCTATATAAAAATAATGTATTTTAGCTGCAACAGTTTTATTTCCTTAAAACTTTCCAGATATTTTACCTGTACTTTTATATTTTACACAAGTCTAATGGCCTCTAGTTCTTTAGCTTCTCAAAAAAAAGTATACTGCCCTTATTGATCTTCCAGGTCACTACATTCAAAAGCACATGACATTTATACTACCATCTCCTAATGCCTCAAACCTGCCTTGGCCTTCAATCTACTCACAGACTGTTGAATGCCTACTTTTATTCTACCTTTAAACATCTGAACTATATTTTTACTTTAGGGGAGAATCTGAACATAAATGTCCATTTCTAATGAATTGTGATTTTGAACAAATTACTTCATATCTCTGAAGGCTAAGCACTTAAGGTGTTATCACAGGCAGGAACACAAGATCAAGAAGTCCTGGATTAAAGTATGTGTTTTTATTGTTCATTAGGATAGTTTGATTTAAATTAAGGTACATACATGAAACTCAAAAAATGGTTAAAAAGGATAATCTTACCTGAATAGAAACTCATTTTATAGCATATCTGCTGTCGATGGCAGTCAATATATAATATGAATGTTAAGGTTTGGTTTCACAACAGATATTGTAGGTAAAAATATTTAATGGTTTATGTTTGAGAGTCTACTATCAGTCAGATGAGCTACAAACATTGTACCTTTATCACAATATTTTATCTTAATCATAACCTTAATATGTTTATCATATTATTATCCCCACTATAATGACAAGAAAACTACAACACAGACACCATTAAGTAAAAAATTCAAGGAGTGTAAAGAAGTGAATGAATTAAGGAAATACAGTGTTACCTCTGGACAACATTAAGATCTCATTAAGGATTAGAATCATAATCTTAAAGATACCAGCCAGCAAAGTTCTATGTTTCTCTCATGTTACATTGCTAGATACAGGTATGGAGGCAGAAATAAAATGGATACTGTTAAGATTTTAGATACATATAATCTGTGTCAATGCCTAAAAGCATGATAGTAATAGTAAAAACCATATTGCACTCACAAAACATTTTTTTCAGTAACTTTACCTATATAAATCCAATAATCTTTAAAGTAACCTTTAAGTTGACGCCATTGTTTCCCTTCATTTTGCATGAAAATAAGACATGGAGAACCTAACACACCCAAGTCACACAGCTAATAGTAGCAGAGCCAGAATGTAAATCCATGTACCCATTCATGATTTACATTATACTACTTATATTTATATTGTTCATCTTTTGTCAGTTGTGCCTTTCTCATCTAACACACTCAGTGCAGGTTAATAGATCATGGATACTCATTGTAGACAATATCTGATGGTTTCTTCATCAACTCAGAATGAGGCATTAAGGGTTTGCTTGAGCATGGGAGGATAACATGGAGAATGATGTTCTGATCTGGAATGTTTCTAACCTAAGGCGACATTGGCAATTTCTATTCACATTTTGTTGGCTAAGAGAAGTCATGAGGACACACAGCTGGGAGTGTTATCCCACATGTTTAGTGAGAGAAAAAAGAACTGGAAAGATTGGTGAATACCACTCATGTTTACTAGACCTGAAAGTAACAATTTTTATCATTGGCCTTGACTTCCACTATCTTGCATTAGATTCTCTAATTTCAGTTAACTGAGACTTAGTCTATCTAAACCCAAACCTCTAATTTATTACAGGGGTTATTACACCTGCTTACCCCATGCCTTTTAAGTTTCCTTTCTATTATTCAAGCTGAAAGGATCTTGGAATTTCCCTTCTCTTTCATATTTTCTTATACTTCATATTCAATCCAAACACTTGTCTACAAAATATCAATTTTTATCACTTATGAGCACATTCACCATTGGCTAACCTTATCCAAACTACTCATCTAAATTTGTAGGCAAAGCAATCCTTAGAAAGCATTGCAATGCTTCCACATTACACACAAAGTAAAAGTTAAAGACCTTAATGTTTCTTCTAAGACCCTCCATGAGCTGTAACACAATCTCATGTCTTGTTAAAATTCTCCTGTAATTCTTTCCCACATGCGTTTCTAGCCACACTCGCCTCCTTGAAGTTTCTTGCAAATATATGTCAGACCCTGTCATGGGCCTTGAAGTTAATTTTTCTCTCTGCCTGTAATAATGTGTAGAGTAACACATATTAATCACACACATTAAACACACATTAATTACATAGTAATGTGTGATAACTTAGTCATTCCCTTAACCCAATAAGCAAGGTTAGCATGACTAGTAATAAGCCATGTCGATATCAAGTGTTTCTGGGAATAGAATTTCATCTCTGTGGTATTCTTATAAAATACATAATCCCAATATAATCATGAGAAAATATCAAATTCAAATTAAAGGACATTTTTATAAAATATCTATGCACTGCATTTAAAAGATTTCAAGGTCATAAAATGCCTCAGAAGACAGTCCAGATGATTCAAACACAGTATCTTTCTACACTTTCAGATAATCTTAAATTGTTTACATAAAAACTAGAATTCGTCATATAGAAGCATTGTGTTAATCACATAAGGACATGGATTTATAGTGTTCCTATGTACATGTATGATATTGAAACATTTTAAATTCCTTTCTAATCTAAAATAGAAAGGAATTATATAGTCTAATATAAAGAGATAAAATGAGATAAATTTAGTTCCACTTTAAAGTGATTCTCTGTCTCCTTTATTTTATCAGGAGCAGGTCATCTTAATACAATATAATAAGAAAGGAAAAGCAAGGAAATATACGTGTGGGTATGTATACACACAAAATAGTCCTCATGTTTTCTCATTTATGATAAAGCAGTTGTCTTGATTGGGGAATACTTTAAATACTGTAACTGGATTCTGACAGTTGAAGGTCAAACAACATTGATAAGATGTATGATATTTTTCGCTTGGTGCATAGTGGAATCATAAAATAATTTTATGGAGTGTGGAGAATACCTGAGAACAAGGAGATATCTGCCCTGAACAAAGTACTATCTGCTATTTAGCAAACTACATTTAACAAAGTGCCAACATTATATTACTAATAAGCAAGCATGATTAACTTCTAGTGATTACAGTTTATGGTAGCAGGGTATTTTTGTAAACCATACACAGAGAAGATTCTCAAAACAGTGGCCCTCCGATGAGAGAAAGAATTTGGTTACATGAGTTGCATTTTTTATTTTTAGTAAGAATTGGGAATTCTGATTGCATGTATTATAGAACTCAAATCTAAAATAGTCTTTTTACAACCTTGTAGTCAATTGCAGTAAGATCTTATTTTAAAATTATTTTATTAGTGCATTTCTTTTATATGTAGAATCAGAAAAAGCCAGTAGTTACTTATATCATATAAGTGAGGATTAGAAGGCAGAAGAGCTGGGTGTGGTGGTGCACGCTTGTAATCCCAGTACTTGGGAGGCGGAGACCGGAGGATCTGGGTTCGCGGTCAGCCTCAGCTACTTAGTGAGGTCCTCCGCAACTTCGTGAGACCCGGTTTCAAAATAAAGTATAAAAAATAGGGCCAGGGGTGTAGCTCAGAGGTAAAATGCCCCTAGGTTCAATCCCCGGTACCGCAAAAAAAAAAAAAAAGAAGGCAGAAGAGGAGAACAATTCACTATTCACTGAATGTTACATTATATTCAGAGAATCCTTAAGAGAAATATTTCACTCATTCTGTAGTGGGTGGGCCTGAGTATAAAAAGAGGTGAAAATTTTGTATTAGCTTATGTCCTTCTGGGGCTGCAGATGCTGCAGATGGTATGATCAAACAATTATAACAAAATATGGTAATTTTAATATTGAAAGTTTTGGGAGTTGAATACAACCAAAGAAACTACTGATGCTCTAAGAAGAGAGTCGATATATGTGCAACCACTCAAGGGAAGTGAAAAAATTAATGAAAAAGCAAAGTTTAAACAGAAGACCAGATGCTGACTTAACCAAGAATTAATCATAGGATATATAAATTTAGAGGTCATTGCTGACCTTGATATGGACTGTTCTGATGGAGTAATAAAGCTACTGACTAAAGTGGGTTCAAGACAATGTTGAAGGAGAATTGATAGAATACAGGAAAATTAATGTAAAGGAAGCAGATTTGTTAAACCTAGCTAATGGAGAACATGGCAGAGAGAGTCTTATTTCTTTGAAAAAGGAGTTATTAGACCTTCTTTGCTGGGGAGAATTATTCAGTTAAGTGATAATAAATGATAATGTTAGCAAGTGTAAGAACAATTACTAAAATTGATAATGGTGCAAGTGGCATAGGAGTCCATGATTAGAGAGGTTTGATTTACCCAGCAGGAAAAAGGAATTGTGTTTTCTTAGAAGAGTAAATGCAGATAGGTGAATGGATATCATGGTAGAAACATGTGTAAATTATGGTTAATTTCTTAGTGAAATATGAACCACTGAGAGAATACATAAAGTTACAAAACATGTCTATGAAATGGGATAAGTCATGCCGAATGAACCAGGGAAGTGTAGTGGAACTGCTGCACATCATTAAGGACCCATTAAGAGTTGTCAAGAATACCAGTTGGCAAGAGATTAAACCCCCCCAGATACACACACACACTTCAACAACACTAAGTTAGGTGGGTCAAACCTAAACTGAATTCATCCAGAGTTGAGATTTTGCTTGTCATATATGACAAGGAATGGGTAAAACCTTAAAGTCAATTCCTTGTAGATATGGGAGAGGGACAAGAAAAAGACTGATTAGTCATGAACACAGGACAGGGACATTTAGAGTGGCTTTCCTCTGGGACCTCATGGCACAGTGGTTGTGAATCGGATTCCATGATGAATGTCTTTGATAAAATGATAAATGTTGTATTGCAATAAGTGTGTAGTAGGTTTTTTATATGTACTTTTTGAATAAATGAGGTTTTAAGAGACATAAATGCCATGAAAAATACAAAGGTGGGTATTGAAGAAACTATAATTCAGGTTCCATTGAAAGGATTATAGTCAGGAAGAGAAGACACAACAAGAGATACAGTAGGTTGAGTTGGGAGATCTTGTCTGAGTCCTCTCTTGCTTTTTTGGTGCAGATGGAAGGAATTAGGAAACAAAGTCAAGGGTCATCATGGACAAGGAGATAGAACCGTGTGATCTCAGCAACCAACACTGTCCCTGAATCCATTCTCTAAATTTCTAGACTTTCTCCTCTACAGTAACTTAGCCAAACAGTATTAAATAATAAATTCAACCAATACCATCTTTAAGAATTCAAGCTTTACTTTTCTCATGTATCACTGTCTTCCATCTATAATAAATTTATTGTCTTAAAACCCAAACTCCCTCATTTTTATTTTCTCTTTTCCTCAGAAAATAAACTGCAGCAGAGGATGGCAAAGACAGGATGATTTTTTACCACTAACTTTTATTTAGGGCAGCTATCAATGCTGATCTGTCTATGTCTTTGCTTCAGTGATTCTTTATTTATTTATTTTTATGCAGTACCGGGGATTGAACCCAGGGGCGTTCTACCTCCGCGCTACACCACACCCCCGGCCCTATTTTTTATACTTTATTTTGAAACCGGGTCTCATGAAGTTGCAGAGGGCCTCACTAGGTAGAGAGAGAGAGAGAGACAGGGAGGGAGAGAGAGAGAGCTGAGGCTGGCTGCGAACCCGGATCCTCCGGTCTCTGCCTCCCAAAGTACTGGGATTACAAGCGTGCGCCACCACGCCCGGCTCAGTGATTCTTAATAAGGAAATTAATGTAGAAAATAGGAGGAAAGTGGGTCTTATGACACTTTTCATATTAAACACTCCCTTTTAAAAGTATGCAATAAATATTCATATAATGTAAAACGTTAACAAGGAGAGAGGTTATCATGTACTTAATGTTAGTATTTTCTAGTTTAGATTATAAATGAAAAAAGCAGGAGAAAATATTAGTGTAAACTGTTTTAAAAGAGGCTTTCAAGTAACAGGTACTATTTAATAAAACCCCTGTGACTGTTGAATGAATGTATTGCCCTTTCCTTTAAAGTGAAAAGTTGTTCCTGACCATTCCAGCATACCCATGTTTAGTGTCCAGTGGTCTCTCCTGTGACAAAATATTATATTCAATTTTTAAGTCTGTGGTGAGAAGAGCAGACTTCCAATTACCCTATTCTTTATAGTGTTTAACATTCAGGTAATTTGAATTCTTTGAGAATATAAAAATCATTGTAAGGCAGAGATGCACAGTGTAAATGACTTTATTGGTACCTATGTTGATGCTCCATGTCCTCAAGAATTGTTTGTAGTGAGTTTATTCTGAAGAAAATTACAAATTAATATTTTCATTAGGATGTGTTATTCTATTGCCAGTTGCAGACAAAAGTAGTTTTGATGTAGTAAAGACTTTTTTGGTAAAAATTCTATAAATAGCTGATAATGTACTTAGGAAAATGTTCTAAGAAAATGTATGAAGACACATTCTCAAAGCACATCCCCAGGGTGTTACTGTGTGTGGCCTGAAAAAGAAAATCCATGGTCAGATAAATTTAGGAAAATTGGTTTAAGCTAGGTAACAGTTTGATAGTTCAGCCTCTGATATTTTGTGCTATTTTATAAATTTACAAATGAGAAAGATGTTTGTATGTATTTCCCCAAAACGTTGGTATCCAGAAAATAATTTTATTTAGAAACAGAGTTTTACACTTATACAATTTAGGAATGCAGGAGTGTGAGATTTGTTTTTCATTTTTCTCTTCATTATAGCAGGTGTAGAGAGGAAAGAAGTTAAGATTAATGTGGATGGCAAAAAAAATGTTCTACGGTCAAATGAATTTAGGAAGCATTGGTTTTAAACAAGATATAAACAGGGGATTTGGAATCAGAGTATTTGTTTTATTTGTTTTGATCTCTCTGACCTGTAGTATATTAAACTTTTGAGCCCCTGAGTATCACTTAACTTTCTTCCCTCTCAGAATATTTACCTCTGAACCAGACATGGTAGTGTATGCCTGTTATCTCAGTACTTTGGAAGTTGAGACAAGTGGATTACAGGTCCGAGGCCAGCCTCAGCAACTTAATGTGACCCTCAGAAACTTAGTGACACCCTGCTTTGAAATTTAAAAAACAGGGCTGGAGGTAGAATTTGGAGGTATAATGTCTCTAGGTTCAACTTCCAGTACCAAAAAATAACAACAAAAACAGAAATATTAATCTCTGAAGTAGGATGTTTAAACTAAAAATATCTGAAGGCAATTTTAACACCTGATGAATTGATTTTGGGCCTACTGACCCTGAATCTGTTCTTTCTGAAATAAACTCATTTTTTTTTTTTTGCGGTATGGGGATTGAACCCAGGGGCATTCTACCTCCGCGCTACACCCCCGTGTATAAGTCAGGGTTCACCAGATCAACAGAATTCACAGAATGAAGGGGAAAAAAAAGGATTTATTAGATTAGCTCACAATGCCGTCCAGAATTTCAACTGCACGTGAAGAGTCAGAGAAATAAGCAGCTGGTTGGGTGGTCTAAGAGCCGGAGCCCCACGATTGAAGCAACCACCAATTCAGTCCAGTCCAAAATGTGAAGACAAGGAAGCTCCTCAGAGAAACGATGGCGAAGCTTCAGTTCGAAGGCTGGAGGCCGAGGATCCAGAGGAGAGCAGAAGATCAAGAAGCTCCTCAAGGAAATGGCAAAATTGAAGACTGACGATCTCAAACGAGAGCAGATGCGTTCTCTTCAGGAAGAGTAGCGGCTTTCTCCTTCTTTTATCTAAGTCCTGCACCTATCAGAACCCCGCTACCCACATTCACGGCAGGACTTCCGGTTCAATCCACTGTTACACAACCAAAGTCATATGATCTGGGGTGAGTCAAGTTGACAAACCAGACCAACTATTACACCCCCGGCCCTATTTTTTATACTTTATTTTGAAACCGGGTCTCACAAAGTTGCGGAGGGCCTCACTAAGTAGAGAGAGAGAGAGAGACAGAGAGAGAGAGAGAGGGAGAGAGAGAGAGAGAGCGAGCTGAGGCTGGCCGCGAACCCGGACCTCCGGTCTCCGCCTCCCAAAGTACTGGGATTACAATTGTGCGCCACCATGCCGGGCGAGTACTCTCCATTTAAAAAATGAGTTTAGCCGGGCGTGGTGGCACACGCTTGTAATCCCAGTACTTTGGGAGGCGGAGACCGGAGGATCCGGTTTCGCGGCCAACCTCAGCTCGCTCTCTATCTCTCTCTCCCTGTCTGTCTGTCTCTCTCTCCTTAGTGAGGCCCTCCACAACTTCGTGAGACCCAGTTTCAAAATAAAGTATAAAAAAAAAAAAATAGGGCCGGGGGTGTAGCACGAAGGTAGAACGCCCCTGCGTTCAATCCCCGGTACGGAAAAAAAAAAAAAAAAAAATGGAGAGTACTCTAAACATTGGGGGTATTGTTTGTCATATTGTTGTTCCATTAAATTCATA
>PVJS01032750.1:0-22581 GCA_004027185.1 Glis glis | reverse complement strand
AAAAAAAAAAAAAGATTACACAACTAATAACTAGAGTAAAGAAGAATTGGATTAGGGCTCTGGCCTTGAAGCCCCTGTTGTTGATGTCTCTGGGTCAGAAAACACCTGTTCCATTCCTCTTTTATCACAATTCGGGAATCAATTCTGATTGGCAAAGCCTAGATTAGGTTCCCAGTCCTGACTACAAGGGGGTTGCAATATTGTATGTAATATCTGAATCCCCTACATCATAAAACAGTCTTTGCCCTATAGCATATCTTAAGGCAGAAGAATCCCACGCTTAGAAAAGGGATTCTAATCATAGAAAGAAAGGGATAATACATATCCGTGACAGCAACCAAAAATTCTCCAGGCACATTTAGACAGTTGTAAAGGCATGGAAGCCACAAGGAGCAGGAGTGACTCAAGACACTGCAAGTGGTGGCTGTGGCCAGCACTTAGAATAAAAGGCTGGGTTGAGTATGTGAAGGAAAGACCAGCGCAGTAAGGTCAGGTCCTAAGAGGCTTTCTACACCATTATGAAGACATTAGATTGTACCCCTGGGGCAATGGGGTAAGGAGTTTTAAGTAGAGGAGAAACCCAATCATATTCTCCATTAGAAAGACTGCACTGGATGCAGAGAGTGAAGGTGGGGCAAGACTACCACCATCATTCAGGGCACGACCTGACAACTCAGTGCGTCCCAATGCGGGACCCATTTAAGAGTGGAAGGGAGTGCTCTAATTATACCAGGAAGCGGGCATTTATGGTCACCACATTTCACATAAACAGAAGGGCACAAGGAAAAGATTGAAAGCGAAAAGATTCAAAGTGGAAAATAAATTATTTGCTGAATAGTTTCACCAACCAATGACCTAGACCTTCAAATCCATTATCTCATTTACTATTCATGAGGGAGTACTTTTAGTTAACCTCGTTTATTTTTGTGGGGAAATAGGTTCGTTGAGATTAAGTCGGTTGTCTAGGATTTCAAAGATCAGAAACCAAAGAGCTGATTCTAATCTAGTACATGACCCCCATCCAATTATCTTGCCCCTTTTCCCCACACCCCAAAGAGCATTACCTGTCTGCTCTGAACTAGCATAGCGATTCATACTTGTTTTTAAAGGTGGTCAAGTCTGGGTATGAAGACTGGCTATCTCACTAACTAGCCAAATGAGCTAAAGTAATCCCCTTAACCTCTCAAATCTTTAGTTTAATCTTATGTACAACAGCAATCCTACCCATTCCTAATTCAAGATTTGCATGGAGAATGGAATGAGACAGCATACAAAGATCTTAGCACAGAGCCTGGCACAAAATTCTTCAATAAAGGGTAGCTTCCATGTTACTGGAATACTTGATATACTCATTAGAGAAAAAACAAAGGAGTGGCTAAAACAAAAATATTATTTCTTAATGGGGGTGGAGGCCTCATACCCTGGCTTATTATTGGGAATTAGAGCAATAATAATAAGGGAAGATCTGTGGGCCTATTCAAAAGATGGCAGGGAGCCGGGCATGGTGGCACAAGCTTGTATTCCCAGTACTTGGGAGGTTAGGACCGGAGGATCCGGGTTCGTGGCCAGCCTCAGCTACTTAGTGAGGCCCTCCACAACTTAGTGAGACTCTGTTTCAAAATAAAGAATAAAATATAGGACTGGGGGTATAGCCCAGAGGCAGAATGCTCCTGGGTTAAATCCCTGGTACTGCCAAAAAAACAAAACAAAAACAAAAGTTGGCAGGGTTAGTCAAAGGAAAGCCAAAAAGAATACATCTGGTGGAGATTCACACACATGACTCTATCAATGAAACATCAGGTCAGTAGATTATGTTGGAAGATGAAGCTTATTTCTAGAGCCTTCAAAGAAACTCAAGAAAATGAAATTCAAGAAGAAAGAGGGTATGGTGGTAAGAGAATGAGAAGAATGAGTGAAAAAATTGGAATGTTTTTATCCCAAGGAGAAAGAACCGATGGGAAAATGCACTCACCATTTATGATATTTTTCTATGGGAAATAAACTTCTGTACTTCAAAGAGCTGACTTGCAGAGTACTTTCAAAACAAATCCTGTTCTATGTTAGATGCTGCCTGTTCTTCTAACTTTATATTTGTTGTGGGTGTATACCCACTTATTCATTGATCATTTTCTGAGAGACTGCTCTGTGCCAGGCAGCAATTTTGCCACTGTGGTGCATAAAAAAGAATCAGAAACAAAGCCTACCCTCAGTAATATATAAATATGTTAAATTCAATGCGAATAGTACTGTCACAAAAGCAAAACAGGTAGGACTCTAGAGATCATTCCTACCTAAGGGGAACCAGGAAAGGCTGCATGACTGCATTAGCCAACCTGGTGGGACATGCATAAATGGATGAAGATAAGCCAACCTCTCAACCAAATATTTTGGGAAAGGGAAAAAAGAAGGATATATGGAGAACAGTTGCTCTTGGGGTGACTGCTCAAATGAAGGCCCTAAACTCATCTAAAGTCAGGATGAAAGAAGCAACCTCGACCTGCACCTCAGGTTGGCTATGGCTGAGGTGTTTCAAGCAGGTGTGTGTCAGTGATGGTTTGGATCTCTCTCTCTCTCTCTCTCTCTGTCTGTCTCTGTCTCTCTGTCTGTCTGTCTCTCTCTCTCTGTCTGTCTCTCTGTCTGTTTGTCTCTCTGTCTCTCTCTGTCTCTGTCTCTCTCTGTCTCTGTCTCTCTCTGTCTGTCTGTCTCTCTCTGTCTGTCTCTCTATCTCTCTGTCTTTGTCTGTCTCTGTCTCTCTCTCTCTCTCTCTCTCTCTCTCTGACATGGAAAACCGGCCAGGCCAACAAATAGCTGCTTTCCAAGGTTCCAAGGTTGTTACCTTCTTCCAAATGCCACCTCTAGCTTGTGTTCAGTGCCCAGGGAAACTGACAGAGCCCTTCTAGCAAATGGTTCATAGAAGTTTCTATCTGATTTGTAAGCCTGCCCAGCTTAGGTTGATATGTCAAAGTACTTCCCACTAAGACTCTCCAAATTCAGAAGCTGGCTCATTAGTAGTGTATTTTCATGTATGATCAGAATAATACTAAGCCAGGCATGGTGGTGCACACTTGTAATTCTAGTACTTGGGAGGCTAAGACAGGAAGATCACAGGTTCATGGCCAGCCTCAGCAACTTAGGCCCTCTGCAACTTAGTGAGACCCTGTTTCAAAATACAAAATAAAATAGAGCTGGGAGTATAGCTCAGAGGTAAAATACCTCTGGGTTCAATCCCCAGTACCACAAAATAATGATGATAAATAATAATAATAATAATAATAATAATGGCTCTTTCAATTACTTTATAATTTTTCTACTCATTAAATTTTTAACTTTCATAGCAATCATAAAGTTTAGGAAGGCAGGAACTATCATTCTCTTTACTGTATGAAGAAATAAAAATTCAGAGAGTTGAGTAACTTGCCAGGCATCACACAGCTCATGTGGACACAAATAGGGCACTTCTTTCAGTTTTCATATCCCCAATCCTACACTTCTCCCCACTCCATCAGCAAGTCTATCTGGGAGACAGATGGGACCATAACCTGAGGCATTTGCACTATTACCTGCATCAATTGTTCACTGTATTAATGAAAAACATCAAATAAGAAGGCCTGAGGTTTTAGAGCAAGATTAAAAACAGCTGATATCCTCTGTGTTTCTCCTTTCCTCTCTTGCCCCCGGCAAGACTGGTTCCAGAATTAGGGGTTTTGAAGGGAGCTCTCTTCTAGCTATGGATTATCAGTTATCCATCCTTTAATGTGGTTGGCCTTCTGGGCTCTCTGAGAGACCTTACACCATCAGCCAGATGTACTTGATGGCTAGGCTATTTCAAATGACCAGAAATAAGAGTAACCATGCGTACGCACGCACACACACAAAAGTCACATTAATAAGTTCTTTTTCTTTATCTCGCTTTTAAACAACATATAGTAAAATAAAGAGGTTTCAAATGCTGCAGACTCCAGCCTCTGGGTGGGTGGAACGTTGCTCAGGAGCTGGGTGACCATTCTAGTGACAGACCGATATTGTTGCTGCACCAGCAGTCAACCCACTGTCCCTCTCCGATGGTCAACATTATCATAACTAACCCATTCTCCTTCTCCTGCTACAGACATATTCCTGTTTCATCTCCTTCCTTGCTGATCCATAGTTTTCTACTCATGTCTTCTATCACTCCAAACTTGTAGCATCTCCCATCCTCTATGTGCATTATGGTTTCTGTCCTTACTATTGATCACTGACTTTTTTCTCTATGTGTCCCACTGAGATTGAATCTAATTGGCTAATTTGATGACTAACATTTCTGTTAAACTGATCTACTCTCCCAGACCCTTGACTCCCTGGAGCCAGGTGTCCACCACTGGCTCAGTCAGATGCTTCCAACCTACTAGAGGCACAAATGCAACTGTCTTATGAGGAAGTCGTGCCTCAAAGATTCTTCTCCAAAAAAATCAAAAAGGAGATGAAGAATATATGGCTTATGAATAGTAGGTTTATGTGAATTCCAGGGGTAAATAAACCAGGAGAGTAAAATAGTGGGGAAATCCCAACACCTAGAAGAAAATAATGTCCAACTTCAAGCTGTTTTGACCTGATCCACTATGGAACTGACAAGGATTCATAAATAAACATTAACATAACTGAAAGAAATGAGAAGAATCAACCACTTTCAAAGTAAAACAAAGCTAATATTTGGGGTCAGAATAGAGAAAATGGTGCAGTACATATTCTCTGAGTTAGTGGTCTGGGTTAGAGAAAAGGGCACAGACTTTTAGAAACAGATATAATTTATACTTTA
This sequence comes from Glis glis, assembly GCA_004027185.1. Taxonomy (NCBI): domain Eukaryota; kingdom Metazoa; phylum Chordata; class Mammalia; order Rodentia; family Gliridae; genus Glis; species Glis glis. Next base: position 17,786 of record PVJS01032750.1, on the reverse strand, counting down.
ACCTGGACAGGTCTCTATTTGGGTGAACTTTAATTTATTTATCTTTGCACTGAGAATGGAATATTTAATTTTAATGTTGGCTGTGTAGATTAAAGTGAAAGACTATTTGAAGTGTCCAACACATAGTAGATCCTCAAGAATTGGTACTAAGTAGTCTGTTTCTGTCATTCAAGAATAAATGAACATTCTCACCATTGACATTCTCAAGCCCTATACTTGGTAAGTAGATAAAGATGGATCCCCCTTTGATGTTTGTTTTTATTTACTTACCATTTTACCATTTTGAAAAATTTTCCCAGTAGTTTTTTGAGTGGGTGTATGTGTAGACACAGTAGAATCTGTGGAGTCCCTTGGAGATAATAAAAATATATGGACAAAGAAAGAAATTATGAAATCACCTTTTACCTACTTTTTAAAACAAAGTAGTTTATATTCCCAACCCAGAAGTAATATATGCACATAATGAAAATATATTGAAAAAATGAAAGTATAAAAAGTGAAGATATTCACCCAGAGTTTCTCCTACAAAATAAAACATCTTTTAATTCCAAGACTTCTATATATGCATATAATTTTCCACTCCCTGAGCATAGTTTTGTTTGTTTCTCTGTTTTACCTAGTTTTCTTATTATCTATACATATCCTTTGTGTTATTTGCTTTTAAATTATACCATAATTTCCATGCTATGTTAAGTTCTTTATATGGAATCATATTTGATGTCAATGTAAAATCTAGGAATTGATGTGTTGATTTTCTCAATAGCCAATGGTAAGTAGGTTCTTTTTTCTGTGTTTTTTCAAATTTTGTTTTGGTTATTATAATTAATGTTGCAATATCCTTCTTGAACTGGAAGAACATTCTTTCATTTGCAAGAACATGGATGAACCAGGAGAACATTATGTTAAGTAAAAAGATACATGCAAAAAAAAGATATATTTCACATGATCTCACTTATGAAATCTAAACATGTTGAGGTAGAGAGTAGAATGATGTTTGCCAAAGGGGTAGGGGAAGTTGGGGAGATGTTTGTCAAAGGATGCAAAATTTTAATTAAATAGAAGGAATAAATTCAAAAGATTTATTATACAACATGATAGCCACAGTTAATTACTATATTTTATTCTTGAAAATTTCTGAGTAGGTGATAATTGTCCTTACCATACACACAAAATAATAACAACTATGTAAAGTAGCATATATGTTAATAAGCTTAATTTAGCCAGTCTACAATGTATACATATTTTAGTACATCATGTGTACATGACAAATATATACAACTTTTATTTGTCATTTTAAATTAATTTAGAAAATCATTGCATACATCTTTATCTATATATCTGATTATTTCATTTGGCTAAATTGTGGAATGAATATATGCACTTAGGGACTGAGATGGTATGTTTGGCTACACATTAGATAGCATTGTTGTGTTAGCCAACTTTTCATTGCTGTGACAGAACAGCTGAGATAAACAACATAGAAGGAGGAAAGATTTATTTTGGTTGATGGTTTTATAGATCTCAGTCCCAATACCTTGGGCCTGTGGCGAGGCAGAACATCATGGTGGGGAGCACATAGCAGAGTAAAGTTGCTCGCCTCATCTGGGAAGAAAAAGAGAGAAAGAAAGGCGTTCGCTGGGTTGCCCCCAATGAACTTCCACTAGGCCCCACCCCCTAAAAGACCCACCACCTCCCAGTGGGACCACGGGCTGGCAACCAAACCTTTAACACATGACCCTTTGGGGAACTTTCCAGATTCCAACTCTAACAATTGCCTACTCTAACTTTGTGTTTACTGATTCTGTACTTCCTATATTGCTAGCTTATAGCAGCCCTTGGGTTTTATACAGCTCCAGTGATTCCTGTTCCACTTCCCTGAAATCTCTACCATTATGCCTTCTACCCAGTGAGACCACACAGAAAGAAAAATATCTGTTCCTGCTCCCTTCAATAGCCCACAAGACAACTGAGGAGAGTTCTCATGTCCTGAGACTTCTATTTAGCAGTAAGAGGAAATGCCTCAAACTGTGGCAATTTTTTAGGAACCTACAAGTTTATAATAAATGACCCTAAACTTTCTGTAGGAAAGTTTTAAGTTTCAGCATTGGAATTTTCAGAAAGTTAAACTATAAGGTCTGATGTCTAACGCTTTTCACTTCTGGCTATATTGTAGCTCCTCAGTGGAATGAAAAACACTCTGCTCCCTAAAGGAAGAGAGAACTGAAACCAGACCCTCTAGGCCCTAACAATAGTAACAATAACAGTCAGAAAGATAACAAGGAGCATGTGACTACTTCCATGTGCAGGCATTTTTCTGAGAATTTACAGATATTCTTTCAATACTCCTCAAAAAATATCAAATGTGTATACAAACGACCCTCATACAAAATTAAACCTACTATTTTTCCAAAAATAGTAAAAAAAGGCTAAAAAAAAAGCCCATATTCACTAAGCTCTGATAGGTTACCCTATGTATCCATCTTCTATTGCTGCTATAACAAAATACCATGAACTTGGTGCTTAAAACAACACAAATTTGTTATCTGACATTTCTGAGAGACAGATTCCAGTATGGATCTCACTAGGCTAAAATTGAGATGCCAGCATGGCTGCATCCCAGGTAGGCTCCAATGGAGAATCTGTTTCCACCTTTTCTAGATTCGAGCCTGCCTGTATTCCTTGGAACAGGGCCCCCTTTCTCCATCCTCAAAGTCAGCATCAGTAGATTCAGTCCTCCTCATGCTCCAAGTTTCTGATGCTTCTTTTCTCTCTCTCTCTCTCTCTCTCTCTCTCTCTCTCTTTCTCTCTCCCCAAGCAGTGGTCTTGCCTGAGCATTCAGAAGTGGAAGGATCTGCTCTCAAGCTCACCAGCTAACCAGCTGGTGAGATTCAGTTCCCCCCAGACTGCTGACTGATGGCCTCAGTTCCTTCTAGATGTTTGCCAGAGGCCACCTTCTTTTTTTCTCCCCATGCAATCTCACCCTATAGCAGTCTTCTTTTACAGTGTATAAGTGAAAGTGCCAACAAGACTTCAAAAGTCATGGTCTTTTTGTAATATAATTTCAGATGAGACATCCCATCACTTTTGCCATATTCTGTTAGTTAAAAGTAAATCCCTAAGTCAGCAGGGCCAGCCCACACACAAAGAGAGGAAAATGCTTGAGAGAGTGAGTGACCGTCATTGGGAAGGAACACTGGGTGCCATTTTTGATGCAGCCTACTGTGATATTTGTATCACTTAGCTACCACTGCATAACAAGTCACCACAAAGCTCAGTAGCTTGAAGTAAAATTATTCTTTCTTGTTCACATGTCTGTAAGTCAACTGGGGTAAAATTGAATGTCTTCATCTATAGGTTCCCCTGCAATAACAGAAGTATGGAAAGGAAAAAAATGCATGTTTAAGGCCAGGATTGAGCCTGTTACACTATTATCACCCACCCCCACAAACTTACCATATTGCACTGGCCAAAGCAAGTCACATACCTAAACCCAAATAAAAAGGGAAGGAAAGTATATTTTGTATCCAGTGGAAACAACACAGTCATAAGGTAAAGGTCAAGAATATAGGAAGAAGTGGAAAATTGAGGTCAATAATTCCACTTTCCAGTGTTATTACTTACATTTTACCAACAAAGAAATGGTGGTTCAGAAAGCTAGCTGGCTTGCCCAAGGTTATAGAACTCAAATTCAGACTTGCCTGACTTCAGAACTCATTTTCCATTGTGTTATACCAAAAGGTCAAGATAAAGTATCTCTGAATCATTTCCTCCAAATAAGGGAGTTCACAAATTATCATCTAAGCATTCCTTTTGCTCTTCTGCTTCTCGTTTTACTTTATCAGCCTGAATTCATAACAATGGCAGAATCAGGGAGGTAAAAAATCAGCTCTGAACAGGAGAAAAAGGATTTTCTTACCATGCCTTTGCATTACAAATGGGCCCAGTCCAGGGCAATCCTGGCTGTACCCGGAACAGTGCAAGGGCCCAAGAATAATCCATGCTCCTTGCCCAGGCCTCCCGGTAGTGCTGACTCAGCCACTGCTCTCCTCTCAGCAAAGCAAGGGCTGCTTCTAGGTCAGGGAAAGCCTGAGAACACAGCAACATTCGGAACATTTGCTTGATCCTGAAGGCAGACAAGGGACTTGAAAATCTAATTAGAGTTTTGCCAGACTGCAATGCAACACTCCCCCCTTAGAACATTGCATTATCTTCAGGATTAAATCCAGACGTCTTTGTGTGGCACATAGGATGCCTGATGATTTGACATTGCCTATATGAGACAAGAACCTCATCACCCCATTCCCTGCCTTTCAACTGGACATCCCTTTCCACCTCCTTTACTCTCAACCCCAGCCATGACAAACCATTCATCTACCATCATTTGCATTTTTTGTCCATTTTTCTAGAAAGTTCTTCTTCCCTTAGGTCACTAATCTAAATTGAATTCTCTCTGGCAGAGGGTGCTCAGGGCCCTTTTTGCTGAAAGCCTTTCCTAACCTCACACTCACCCTTCCATTTCCACCCACCTCACTTGGGGTTCGGGTTTCTTGTTTAGGAAACATTTGATGTTTCCACCCTGGTCCTATCAATCTGTATTACAATCACCTACTTACTTGTTGTCAATCCCACAGACATTGAGCTCTTTGAAACTCACAATCTTTTGGCTCTGCATTCACATTGTTCCTGGCACAGTGCCCAGTAGTCATTAAATGTTTGCAGAAGGAAAGAGTGAGAAGGGAAGGGGAGGTGAAAATGGGAAAGGAACGAAGGGAGGAAGGGAAGGAGGACAGAATTGAAGTAGGAAGAGGAGAGAGAGAGGGAAGAAGAGAGAATAAAAAGAGGAAGAAGAGAAGGAGAGAAGGGGGAAAGGGAAGAAAAAACCCCAAAGATCAGATATGAGAAGGCAATTTGTAAATTGCACATTGCCTAGAAGCCCTATTCATTTTTACTTTGACTATGCAAGTGTGCATGGTGTGCTAGGTTCAGGACAAGCTTGTTTTTTCTTAAATCCTTCTGGTCCAGCAGCCCAGACCCAGTAGCATCCTCTGTAAATTCAGGAGTGTAAACTTTAAAAGAGTGGAACCTCTTAGCCAACTCCTCCATGTGCTCCAGTAGGATCAATAACCAATCCAGGTGACAAATTGATATTAAGTACAGTTTGAAAAATGGCAAGGAAAAAAATAGTCAGAGGATTAGCAGAGAGTCTCTCCAGAATTGTAGTCTCAAGGACCCTGCTGTGATTCAGTGGGCAAGAGGTTTGAGGACTAAGAAGATGAACTGTGGATTGATACAGAGACGATCAGTAATTTGGAGGGGGTGGGACTTCTCCAGAAATAGAGTTCTCTTTTCTGCTGTAGAAACTAAACTCCCAAATCAATATGAACAAGAGTTTCCAGGTAGTAGTTCCAAATGCCAATTGCTGCTATTTTCAATCCTATGACTGAGTGTGATTGCTTGATGGTTTTGAAGCTGCCTTTATACTCTAATAATTGCACTTTCTGAATTGCACCTGAGGCATTACCATACCTGATAAGTCTCTTAATTGATGTTTTATTATAATTACTTGGAAAATACATCCTTGGAAAGAATAGTTTGAATAGAAGATAGATCAAATATGTTGTAGGATTATTTTTTACAGTCACTATGATAAGTGCTTCTCTCTACTCCCTCCCTTTCTTCACACCAGAAAAAAAAAGTCGTTTTATGATATTAAGTTTCAAGGAGTTGCTAAAATTCTAGAAGCTTTGCTATCTGAAAACAAAACAAGTCCTTATTTTATTGGTTTTGTTTTTGTTTTGTTTGTGTGGTACTGGGGATTGGACCCAGGGGCTTTCTACTTCTGAGCCACACCACTCTTTTTATTTTTTACTTGGAAACAGGGTCTTGCTAAGTTGCCTCAAACCTGTGATCCTCCTGTCTCAGTCTCCCAAGCACTGGGGTTACAGGCATGCACCACTACACTTGGATTATTTATTTCTTTGTTTACTTATTTATTTATTTTTCCTATAAAATCACCACAGCATGTGACCAGGAGGAGAGATGTAGCAGCTATAATTTAGGTTTGCCAAGCTCTTGACTTTTGCTTGCCCTGGTTTTAAAGCAGCATTTGAATTTGAGTAGCACTAGAATGAATTTGAAGCAAGAAGGAGAAAACTGAGTAGAAATAACAATGAATCTAGAACTACTTATTAGCCGAAACTCATTGAGACTCAGTGTTCTTCATTTGTAAATAGTCATTTAGTATTCTTCATTTGTAAATAGTCATTTCAAATTTTCATTCAAAAATAAATCATTTTCACTGGATTACTGTGAGAATCTAAGGAAATTTGATGGAGGAAAAGCAAGGCTTAGCTATTCTGTATGGTTGGGATATTTGTGGATTTAATTATCTTCATGGGTTAGAATTAGTTGAGTGGAGTCAGAAGCCAAAGTACACATGTCGTGCTAGTCTTCTTGGGCCACCATATCAAAATACCACAGACTAATCTGGACGAGGTTTTGCACACCTGTAATACTAGTATTTAGGAGCCTGAGACAGGAGGATCATGGGTTTGAGGCCAGCCTAAGCAACTTAGTGATGTCCTCGACTACTTAGAAAGACCCTGTTTCAAAATTAAAAATTAAAAAAAGGGTTGGGCTGTAGCTCAGAGGTAGAATTCCCCTGGGTTCAATCCCTAGCACCCCCCCAATACCACCAACTGAGTGGCTTAAATAACAGAAATTTATTTTCACACTGGTCTGGAGGCTGAAAGTCCAGATCACAGTCCAGGATGTTTTGATGTCTGGGGTGGCCTCTTTTCCTGGCTTGCAGAGGGGCTTTTTGTCCTCATGTGGACTTTTCTCCAAGTATGCACTGGCAGAGGAGAGTTATGGGGGTCTCTTCTTCTTCTTGCAAGTGCACCAGCCCTAGTCACATTGCAGACTGGGGCTTCACATATGAATTGGAGGGAGTTGGGGGGCAGCCATTTAATCCATAGCATGTGGGTTACTGAAAGAATTCCTCTTCAGAACTCTCTTCTTTACCATTAATGGAAATCACACGTGACTTGGGTTTCGATGATCGTATCTGGGGCCAGTTGAAAATGTCATGTTTTCCCACCCAGTGCTGGGGAAGCTAGCAGGTGAGCCCTTGGCCCTGCCCTCAGAGGCCCCCTGGTGCTGGGGGTGTGGAATAAGCCAGCCCTCAGCCCCGTCCCCAGAGAACCCCTGGCGCTGGGGACACTGGATGGGAGAGCCCTTGGCCCCGCCCCTGGAGAACCCCTCACCCCTGCACTGGGGACACAGGGAGGGCAAGCCCTGGCTCTGCCCCGAGTACCCCAGTGCTGAGGTCATGGGAGGATAAGTCACAACCCCGCACAGGAGGGACTCCAGACAAAGAGAGAAAACCTCAGATGAGTGAAGAAGGCCAACTAACTGGGAGAGGAGGGAGGGAAGGAGAGGGAAACAAACTGGTGCACAGGATGAACTTACACAAAGATATCAACGTCAACTACTATGCTGAAAACAAGAAGGAGGGAGGGGGAGGCAGGAGGGGTGGGAATTGGGGAGGGCTAATTGGCGGATAAGTGCATGTATACATCAACCACCCTGAAATCCTTCAAGATGTATGATTGCAATGCACTAATTAAAAAAAAAGAACAGGAAAAAAACTGTCATGTTTTCAAAGAAGTCTCTTCTTGCTTTGCAAGACAGTCCCTATCTCCTCCCTGCACCTGTGAGGACCTTGAGCTCTAATAGCACTTGACTCATTACTATTGTCTGTCTCCCTTAAAAGGAAGGGAGATTTTTGTGAGTCAGAAAAACATATCTCTTTAATTTAATGTAACAACATCATTAAGAATTCTTAATATAAATATATTTTACCTTTTCACTACTAACAACTTCAACAACACATCATTTCAAGTCATTTTCATTATTACATGTATAATTTAAAACTTTAATCTCAAAATTGATTTAAAACTTATCTATTTTCCCTTTTCCCTGCTATGTCTTGGCCTGTGACCATGACTTCTTACAATAGAGGGTCAGAGATGAGGCTGGGTAGACTTTACTATGAGATCTATGCAAGGAAACCACATGAGTTCATGCAAGAAATGCAGTGTTCAAGTTTATGAAGCAAGATTCATGTGATATACTGTAGAGACCACCCCCATGGTTGTCCAGTACATATTCTGCATAACCATACAATGGAACTATTCTCTTTTGCAGGTATAATAATATACTCCAGAGTTTGAAAAGTATCCAAATAAAAGTAGGAGAAATAGGAGTCATCTGGTATAACTTGTCACAGTATCAGTACCAGGAAGCCATGTGTGATCTTGCCCTATGCTATAAACTCAAGGTTTATGCCCCACCCACACCCCCAATTCATATATTGAAACTTAATACCCAATATGATGGCATTAGAGGTGGGGCCATTGGAAGGGTTCTTTCCTCAGGAGATCACTGTCTTTATAAAAAGGACCCCAGAAAACTCCCTACCCTCTTCTACCATGTTGATTGCACAGGGAGAACTCAGCTGACTGTGAACCAAGAAATGGGTGCTCACCAAATACCAAATATGCCCACATTTTGATTTAGGCCTTCAGCCTCCCGAACAATGAGAAATATATGTCTATTATTTATGAGCCACCCATTCTATGGTAGTTTACTCTTGAGTCCCAAATAGACTCAGTTGTATGATTTTGTCTATCTTCTCTAATAGTTATAATATGAACTATAATTGTGATACTATGCTAGATAATGCTTCTTGAGTATTTGCTACCATAGTTCATATTTCATAAATTCCAAGATCCATTCTTTCAGATTCCAGCATTTCTGAAATAGCAATGTGATTTTTAATTAGCAATGTATCGTAATTTAATTGTAAGCCATCTTTTCCCTTTCTTAGTGGTACATAAAACAACAGTGAATTTAACAAACCATGACAACTTAGAACTGATGAAGTACAGAATGTGCAAGACACCGTTCTAAGCACTTCACAGCACTTTACAGGTGCTAACTAGTGTGATAGCTACAGCAAGACTGTAATTATTATCCCCTTTTACTGATGAAGAAACTGTAATAAGGAGGCTGGTTATCTACCCATAGACACACCTAATAAGTAGAAAAAATAGTGATCTTTATGTAGATGTAGATGGTTTACAAGGCTTTCTTAGAGTAGATTTTGGCTTCCTCCTAACCTCCCGCATCCTAGAATACCCTCTCTGAGTGGAGCATGATTCTTTCAGCCATACCAGCAGTGCACTCCCCAGATGTCCTCTCTAGGTGGAGGGCTCCATGCTCAGTCACCTCCTGTACAGCCTCCTAGTTCCTGCAGTCATGTCTTTACACTGCTTTCTTGTCATTATCCTTAGGACTGAACAACTGATTTTCTATTCCCAGATAACCTTATAAACTCTTCTTGGCTTCATAGTTCATTTGGCTCCAGTTAGCCTTGTACATTCAGGAAAATCCATTAAAAAAAAGATACCATTCTGTGTGACCAAGTAAACCTCCCACCTTCCAGGTTCACTTATCATGCTCAGCCCAAAACTTTTGGGTTTCCAGGATGGCGTTAAAAAAAGGCTTAAGACTCTTCATAAATTCATTATCCAGAGAATAAAATGCCGTCTCCACATCTTGTAGTTGCTCCAGCCCTGCAAGTAAATCCCTCGAGCTACTTCTCACTCCCACTCTTATTCCCAGCATTCATAAAGGCACATCTTCTGCAGAAATACTCTATTTTCCCATAAAACTCAAAATATTATGCTTCTGTTACATGGAATTAGGGAGGGGAGGAATCCACTTGTGTCAGGACCTGTTCAGACTGCACTTAGTTAAGTCTGGGTAGGAAGAGACACTCTATCTCAATTCATAATAGTTATCTTAAAAGGTGGGTAACTAGAATATCTGTCCTTAACTCAGATTCTTTTCTATAATTCTGGCAACAGAAATAACCAATCAACATTCTGATACATTCATTTTTCCATAAACTTAAAATAGAGTTGTCTCTCAGCATCCATGAGGAATTGGTTCCAGGACCCCCAAATATATCAAAATCAATGGATGCTAAAGCTTCTTACATAAAATGGTGTAATGCTTGTATATAGCTCATGTACATCACCCATATACTTTAAATCATCTCTAAATCACTTATAATAGCTAATACAATGTAAATGCTATATAAACAGTTGTTATACTGCAATGTTTGAATAAGATATGTACAAGAAAAAAAATCCATACATGTTCAGTACAGACCCATCTTTTTCCAGAATAATTCTACCACAATTGGCTGAATCTGTGGATGTGCAACCCACAGATATGAAAGGCTGACTGTGTTGTGTTGTGGACAGATCTCTCTCTTACAGAACACACAGTGGGAGCATTGTTGACTGGCAGCTTCCTGTGGCCACACTGTGGATTTGTTGTGCTGTTCACATGGAGGCCACACTTCCTCTGAGTGGGTCCTAGCCCATGATTGAGCATGCTAGGAGAGGTATGAGACCCGAACTATTAATGCCCCAAACCAGACATTTCTAATGGGGAACTTTTGAATGGCTCCTCCCCATCAGCCTAGCCAAATCTTTCTCAAAACTGATGGGAGGCTCTTCCTTCTCAGACTCCTTTCTTCTTTCTCTCTACACAGATGTCAAACCTGAATTGTGGTCTGGGAGTTATTCCTACTATTTCTGCTTTCTCCATTTTTATCTTTCATTAGCATTTCCCCCAATAATTCTTTCGCGTCTAATTGTCTAATTCTCAGAGGACCCACACTGACTGCCTCACAGAATAGGAATTATTCAATAATGTGAAGATTACATGTTTTTTTCTATAAAATATAATTACCTACTGAGAAGAATAACATATAAATATGGATATAGATGTAGATATTAGAATGTGACTTTAACAACCACTACCTTCTTCTTGAAGCTACTCCCTTGGCCTCTGAGACAACACAGATCTAATATATATATATATATATATCATCTCTATATATTATATATATTATATATATTAGATATATATATCTAATATATCATATATATATATATATTAGATATACACAAACACGTGTGTGTGTGTGTGTGTGTGTGTGTGTGTGTGTGTGTGTAAAATATCAGGAACTTCACAGATCTTGTGAAGCCTACCGAGGATGGAATTTTGTTCTGAAAGATGAGGTCAAATTCTAAATTCTTGATATGGTTTTCCAAATCCCCACTAAGGAGCCCCAGACTACCTCTAGCCACCCTGAACTGCCTGTGATTTCCTGGGAATGTCAGGATCTTTTAGACCTACTGCCCCTGCACCTGCTGCTCCCAATCCTGAAGTTTCCACTTGCCTTGCCCTTTGCTCCAACCCATCTCAGCCATTGGCCTGAGAAATTCCTACTCCTCTTCCAAGAATCAGCTAAAACCAATTTACCACTGAAGTCTTCTCCAAATCCCTGGCACAAGCACACTTCTTTATTCATCCTCTCCCCTTCTTGGTACATAGCTCTGTTATAAATTTGCAATTGTTTCTCCACACAACTTCCAAATCTATGAGCTCCTGGAAGTCAGGACCTGTGATTTACTTTTCTTAGGTTCCCAGCACCTTGTACAGTGCCCGCCACATGGTTCGCACTTAATAATTGTTGTTGTTGTTTTAATGAATGAATACCCACACTGGATGCTAGACCTAACCAGCTACGTGACCTAGCAGGAATCACATGGCAACTCTGAGTCTCAGGATTTGTTTATGAAGAGCCTGAAGAGAGAGCCTATAAAATGGGAGAAAACCTTTGCCAGCTACTCCTTTGATAGATGACTAATATCTAGAATATACAAATAACTTAAAATACTTAGCACCAAGCTGGGCATGGTGGCACACACTTGTAATCCCAGTACTTGGGAGGCTGAGACGGGGATCGCAGGTTCACGGCCAGCCTCAGCTACTTAGTGAGGCCCTCCACAACTTAGTGAGACCCTGTTTCAAAATAAAGAATAAAAAATAGAGCTGGGGGTGTAGCTCAGAGGTAGAATGTCCTGGGGCTCAATCCCCAGTACCATAAAAAAATACTTATCGCTTAAAATAACCCACCCAATCAAAACATGGGCAATTGAACTGAATTGATACTTCTCAAAAGAAGAAATATGAATAGTCAATAAATATATGAAAAATGTTCAACATAATTATCAATCAAGGAAATGCAAATCAAAAAACTTTGCTGAGATTACATCTAATTGTGGTTAGAATGGCAAACACCAAGAATTCAAACAATAATAAATGCTGGCTAGGATGTGGGGAAATAGAAACCCTTATACACTGTTGGTGGGATTTCAAATTGGTTCAGCCTCTATGGAGATCAGTGTGGAGGTTCCTCAGAAGAGTGGGAATGGAACCACCATATGACCCAGCTCTACCATTCCTGAGTATTTTTTCAAAGTAACTGAAGTCATAATATTATGGTGACACATGCAGGTCCATGCTTATAGCAGCACAATTCACAATAGCCAAATTATGGAACAAGCCTAGGTGTCTGTCAATAGATGAATGGATTATGAAACTGGTACATGCACACAATGAAATTTTACTCATCCATAAAGAAAAACAAAATTATGTCATTTGCAGGAAAATGGATTGAACAGGAGAATACCATGCTAAGTGAGATCAGCTAGTCTCAGAAAGTGAAATGTTGTGTTTTCTCTCATATGTGGAAGCTAGAGAGAAATTGAGAAACAAAAGGGACTTCAGATAAATGAGGAGATTTACCAATACAATAGTGGAAGGGAATTTGGGAAGAGAGGTGAAAAGGCAGACCTGATCAAGGAAACAGTTGAAATAATACTATGTACACATATGAAGTTTCAGTACCAATCTCAATAATATATACGGGCAGAGGGAGGGAACAGGATGAGATGGGGAGGGAAACACACCAAGTGCTATGTGCATGTATGTTTCTATCACTCAGAACCTCATTATAATATATAGTTACAATGCACCAATAAAAGTATATAAAAAAGAAGAGATAACAGTGATGACTACTTCCCTGAAAGTGCTATCACTAAGACCACTAATACAAATGCGAGGGGTACATTGCAGTACTTTTCTCGCAGGCCTCTCCAGTTTAGCGCTGTTGACAACACCTACCTTCAAGGCTCTCTACACTCTTCTCTTTTCCTTTTATATTTCCTCCTGTTTGATCTCATCAGATCCACCAAGTCATCCAAGCCAATAACAGGGGAGTGATTTTTGACTCAGCGCTGTCTCTTATATACCCCTTCCATCCATTTTGCCTTCCCTTATACATTTTGCCTTTTAAATATTTCCTCTATTTTCCCACTGACTAGAGCCTCGTTTATTGCACCATCACCCCTTGGGTTATAACAAACTCATGTCGGCAAATAACTGGTCTCTCTGCTTCTGGCTCTCACCCCCTTGAACATATTTTATACACCCAGGTCATCAATCTGATGGTGTCACTCTGCTGCTGAAAGTGCTGCATGACTCCCTGCTGCCTAATAATGGCTGACACTTATTGAATGCTCGCTACCTGCCTAGCAAAAAATTGTGAGGTAGGTATTATTAGTATTCTTCTTAGGTAAATGAGCAATTTGAAGCCCAGAGGATTACCAGGAGTAAGTTGGCGGTAATTGAACTGATTCCAAAGTTCTCAATAGAAGTATCCAACTCCATATGATTGTCCCTACTCAACTTGAAAGCCCTGTCCTACACATCATCTCAGCAGTACTAAACTGCTTTCCTGCACATTCCACACTATATCTTGTCTCAGAGTCTTCGTTCATGTTGTTTCTGTGCCTGGAATTCACCTTATAAGCGGGCCTTCTTTTCTTTTCCTAGGTAACTCCTCTGAACCCCAACAGGATTAATTCTTCCTGCTCAGTGCACCAACATACCCACTGAATATGCTTGTTATTATATTTCCCATGATATATGGACCCATAGATATGTAGGTAGAGAGAAAGAGAGGAAGAAATAAAGATAAATGTAGTTATGTACCATTCTATCTTCCAAAATACAGAGTAGTAATTATGATAGTGATGATACTTCTCACAATAATATACTTCTAAATAATAATCTATCAGTCAAAGGACTAGACCACATAACCCAGTTATGTAGTCCATGAATTACTTCCAGTGAAATGAACTTTAACTAAAGAGATAAATTGGAGGTAACCAAGCAAATAAAATCTCTCTCTTTTTGATCTCTCTTGAGTGCTCTGAGGCCTGGGTTCTTTGTATAACCTCCCTGGAAATGTTTCATGAGAACATGGAGAGCTCTGGGTCCATTTTTGTGGTGTTCATGAAGCAAAGGCTGATGAATAGCACATCACCTTGCCTTGCTCCCCAATTCCCAGAATATGGAATATGCATTAAATCACAAACAATGGCCTGTCTTCAATCCAGGGGGCCACTTTCAGAAGCATGCTTCATATCCTCACTACTTTGCCCCTAGGGATGAGGAATACATCCATCAGGGAACTCAGTGATGGTTCCATTGAACTGGAAACGCCAGCACCACAGTCTGGCTACTTTAGGCACATCCTGCCAATGGACCAGAAGGTAGAGAAAGAAGTTCTACATGACAAGAGAAGCAGGGAAGACTATGTTTCCATGCAAATGACAATTATCAATCGACAAGAACAGTAACCACAAACCGAGTTGCACGGCTTCCCATCCTTCCTCGTTTGTTTTCTTTTCCTCCACTTTCCTTGCCCTGGGTTTACACCTACCAGATAAAGCATGGACACTTAATCTTGGCTCAGATGCTGTTCTCTTGGAAAACATGGATAAGGGGGATACAACAAGAACAATCATAACATTATATCATTATAAAAGCAAAACTTACACTTACTGAGTACTACTCTGAGCCAGGCACTATTCTTTATACTAACTCATATAGTCCATTGATAGCAGGAGTCACCGCTGATTAATCTCTCTAATGCCTGTACATAGCACACAGCAAAGAAGATGGGAGTCTCAGAAGATATTTGAGAAGTAATGTATCTCTGTAAAAGAACGTTTGACTAGCCATTTGTAAAACTTTCATTTAACTTAGCCACATTTCTCAAGACCAGTACCTCATGAGAACCTACCATGATGCAGACTTTTCATATCTCTTTTCTTGTTGAGTGTTCCAAATCATGTAGTGATGTATTATTATTATTTTATATTTATCCTAGGAGTGATAAAACTGAAACAAAGACAGACAGAATAGTGGTTCAGAGGGGACACTTAATAATTCTGAGTTAGAAGGGACAGTTGAGCAAATTATTTAACATGTTTGAATCTTTTGAAGGGTTAAAATTAGCAGTGAATGCTCTAACTTTATTAAAGAAATGTTACCAGGGTGAAAAGTAAATTTTCTACACATGTCCTTTTTCAAATACCAATGAGGAAATTCAGGTTTGAAATATTAAAAAAAAAAAAAACCTGCTCCCTTTCCTATAAATGGAACAGTTCATTGAGCAAGTTACACTTTAATGTGGATCTTGGGAAAAGTGGAGAAGAGATTTCAGGTGTCCTCATTCTAGTCCACCATGTCCCACAACACAACTCCAAAGGCAGCAGGCAGGAATAGACCATGAAGAGCATGTTTTGTAGGGATGGGGGCCTCTGACATCTGCCAAAGGAGCCCACAGCAAATGAGAGGATCACTTGCCAATGTGAAAGCAAAGTTTTCCCTGTTAATAAGAAACCCCTGGCACTTAATCCTTCCAGGTTCTTTATTTCTGTTAATGATTAGTTTGTAAGGTTAATGATTTACCCTAGATTGGAGAAAAAGATTTGTGTGCAGATGATGCAGAGATATCTGATTTCAAAGCAAAGAAAATGTGGATTGTTAAGAATAAAGTCAAGGAAAAAAACATTGTTAACAGTGAGCAACAACAGCTGCATAAACTGTCCACTTAACCACCACAGGGCTCAGGTTAGGAGGGAAATATGGAATTCCATGTAAGAGATGTGGGTCAACATCTTGCTCTTCGAAGCAACTGTCCTTTCCTAAACTTAAGGGCTGTTGGACTTAGCTTAAAAGAGAATGCCCTTATTTTTCTTTGTATTATAATTCTAATTAATATAGTGTGATGTTTTGATATAAATATAATATATAATATAATGAGTAAGGTAATTATTTAATTCAGTTACTTGTTTTCTTGGAATTGAGTTGTTGACACTCATATATTTTGGATATTAACCCCTTATCACATGTATGGTTTATAAATATTTTCTCCAAATCCATAAGTTGTTTCTTTATTCTGGTATTGTTTTATTTGCTATACAGAAGGTTTTTACTTTGATGCAATCCTATTTTTATGTATTTGCTTTTGTTGCTTGTGCTTTGGGGGTTATATTGGAAAAGAATCACTGCTCAGAACAGTGTCATGGAGACGTTTCCCCCATATGCATCTTTCTGATATTTTTACAGTTTCACATCTTATATTCAAATGTTAATACATTTTGAGTTGACTTTTGTATACAATGTATAAAAAAGGGATTCAGTTTGATTCTTTTGCATGTAGATAGTCCATTTTCCAGGTACCATTTTTAAGAGACTGTCTTTTCCCTGTTGTGTATTCTTGGAGCCATTGTTAAAAAAAATATATCAGTTGGTTGTAAATACATGGATTTATTTCTGGGCTCTCTATTTTGTTCCATTGGTTGATGTGTCTGTTTTTATGCCCATGCTATGCTGTTTTGATGACTATAGCTTTGAAATATATTTTGAAATCAGATAGTGTGATGCCTCCAGCTTTATTGTTTCAGCTCAAGATTTCTTTGTCTTTTCAAGATTTTTTGTAATTCCATAGAAATTGTAGAGTTGTTTTTTACTATTTCTGTAGAGAATGTCCTTGGTATTTTGATAAGGGCTGCACTGAATCTGTAGATTGCTTCAGGTAGTATGGACAATTTAACAGTATTAATTCTTCCAATCCATGATCACAGGATATCTTTCCATTTCTTTGTGTCCTCTTCAATTTTTTAAATCAGTATTGTATAGTTTTCATTCTATAGATCTTTCAAAATTTTATCTTTTGAATTTTTCCAAATTTATTCTTTCAAATTTATTCTTTTAAATTTATTCAGAAGTGTGTGTGTCCTGATACCCGGAGTCCACACCCCCTCGGGCCCGTGCAAAATACGCAGCACCACGCATCAAAGACCGGGCAACCTCTGGCAATGCCTCCCAAGACCCAGAGCACGTGTGTACTCCGTGGGGCCCGGGGCGACCCTCAGCACCTGCGCCTCAGAGACCCGGCATCTTCTGGCACCATCACCCGTGTCTTGAAGCCCACATCCAACACCGGGCCTTGAAGTGAGCCTCATGTGCCAACACCCAAGCTCCGGAACCTGCGTGCCCCCCCAACTCACACACACACCATGCCCCGGTCAACCAGACAGGAAGGAACAACAGCCTGCAGCACACTGACTCAATTGGGTCTACAAGGACCAGCAAGAGGTCTTACACATAGAAAGGAAGATGATGTGGAGGCAACAGAAATACAAAATTGAAAACTACAAAATTGAGGAACAGTGAAGAAACAAGAAACACTCACAATGCATCAAGTGAGATTACTGATACTGACCTACAGGAAATGCAAGAACGAGAATTCAGAATTCAGAATTTTGATTTTCAAAATGATGAAAAGCCTCAAAGAAAGCATAGAGGAGATGAAGGAGTAAGTTGAGGCTCTAAGAAAGAATCAGAAAGAAACACTGAATGAAATGAAGGAGTCAGCCGGGCGTGGTGGCGCACGCTTGTAATCCCAGTACTTTGGGAGGCGGAGACCGGAGGATCCGGGTTCG